>CAUYLG010039271.1:0-13907 GCA_963573385.1 Cacajao melanocephalus | reverse complement strand
AGAACTCGGGAAGCAGACTGTGGAGCCGACTGCGGGGAGGCCTGAGTCCGCCACAGCCACTTCCAACCGGTTCCAACCCGTCCCTCTTCTCTCTCGGGATGTCGGACCCGGCACTCTCACCATTTCTAGGCTTCCAGGGGGGCCCCGGCGTCTTAGCTGCGGATCTCCCGATACCTGCAGGTCACAGGGCCACGAGGCTGGGCCTCTAGGAGCAGAAGACACAGAGCAGAGAAGACGGGACCTGGAGTTCCCGCTGCAGCAAGAGACAAAGGCCGCGCCAAACCCGGAAGGCGTCCTCTCCGCTTCGGCTACGTGCCTGATTGAACGGTCCCCAGCCTAACGTCCCTGATTGGATAATGTTTAAGGCCCCGCCCCCCTCAGGCCCAGAGTGACGAGATATGATCAGACTCCGGACTGAGTGAAGAGAAAGTTAACAGCCTAAGCTGCAGCATTTTTAGGCGGGGCTTCCTCCCTGAGCTGAGCCAGGCCCGCCCCAGAGCATGGGAAAATTCTTTTTTACTCTCTTTCTCGTTTTACATGTATTGAATAGGGGAACAGAAGTATTTTACTGTGATATTAATAATAAAATTTTTGTTCAAGAGAAAACTTTTACTTTGGTAATAGTGTATTATCAATACTAAAGCTAATCTTAATGAAACTTTGTAAATAAATTTGTTATTTTTGACCCTCAAGATCTACATATATATTTTGTAATTTTTTGTAATTTTCTTTTTTTTAATTTTTAAATTTTTTTATTTTTAAAAATTTTATTATTTTTTTTTTTAAAGACGGGGTTTCACCATATTGGTCAGGCTGGTCTTGAACTCTTGACCTCAGGTGATCCGCCCGCCTCAGCCTCCCAAAGTGCTAGGATTATAGGCGTGAGCCACCGTGCCCGGCTCAATTTTTTATAATTTCCTAGCCTTTTTATCTTTTATTTTTATCCACATTCTTTTAATTTTTTCAATTCGAAACAAATTTCAAGTAATTTCAAATTGCTATAGGAGAAAGAAATCATTTAAAGCCATTCATCCGCATTCAAGTTTGCAGTTATGGTGGAAAATTTGGCCTATTGATGTCCTGCTGATGAAATAGTCTTTCAAGAGAAAGCAGAGACACATAAGCATCAATATCAAAAACAGCGGCAATGGTAGTATGAGCCAGAATTCAGTTATCTTCCCAGTATTGTTTTTCCCAAACCTCTTCATTCCCAATTAAACATTTGCACTCCAGCCTGGGCGACAAAAGTGAAACTCCGTCTCAACAAAACAAAAACAAACAAACAAAAAAACTAGGGTTGAAGCTGTGATGTTACATTTTCACCAAATTCAATAGCAAACTAACAATTGCTTCTCTGCAGGGCATTAAGCTTTGCCAGCCTCTGGCAGTTTCTGGATCCAAAATCGGAAAGGTACCCTTTTCCCATCTTGTTTCTGCCTAAGGCTGCAATTAACACGTTGATCTAGGACAGTTACTTGCAGTTGTACTGGCCCGTTAGACATAGGCCATAGATCCAGGGCCAGTTACACCGCTTGTTTAGCTTGTTCAGAAGCCAGGCTCTCTTTCTCTCTTTAGTGAAAGTCAGAACGTTTTCTAGTGACTGTATGCAGAGGGTGTAAAATGTTACCCAAGTGGGGAATATGATGTCTCCAGAATCCAAACAAGACAATACATTTCTGGGCCTCCTTTTTAGAGGTGGGGGTTGCAAGTTCTAGTATTTTTTTTCCTTAGCCTTTGGTAAAATGGACTATTTCTGTGCATTCCAGAAGATGCCAAGGAATTTTACAGTTTGTGCAGGTCCTTGAATTTTACTAAGGTTACTTTCCATCCTTAAGATAGGAGCTGGGGGGTGGCCGGGTGCAGTGGCTCACTCCTGTAACCCCAGCACTTTGAGAGGCCGAGGAGGGTGGATCATGATGTCAGGAGTTCAAGACCAGCCCGACCAAGATGGTGACCCTGTCTCTACTAAAAACACAAAAAATTAGCCAGGCGTGGTGGCGGGCACCTGTAATCCCAGCTACTCAGGAGGCTGGGGCAGAGAATGGCTTGAATACAGGAGGCAGAGGTTGCAGTGAGCCCAGATCATGCCACTGCACTCCAGACTGGGTGACAGAGCGAGACTCCATCTCCAAAGAAAAAAAAATAGGAGGTGGGTTTTTACCTGCTCCAAGCCCCTGCTGACTAGTTCTTCAGTTTTACCCTGACCGGGCCACTTGGACAGCTGCTTTTTTCTGCAATAGGCTGACAGCTTTGAGCCTGATCAGTCATGACATAGGCCTAGCACTGGGCCAGGGCCAGTCTGGAAGTAGATTAGCATTTTCCTTTCCCAGCTTCTATTTCTCTTGCAGCAACTAGCCCCTTTCTTGACACATTAACTTATAAGCAGTAAACAAGTATCATCCACTCCGGGAGATCCCTCAGCATCTCCTTTGCTGACTGGAATCCCCTGCAGCACTTCACGCACAAAGGTTTAAATTTGCACTAATTTAGATTCTCAATTCTCACCTAGGCCAGTTCCCCTGGACCATCAATCGCCAAGGGAAGAACTGGGAGAGTTCCTGTCCTGAAATATGTAAAGTCCCAGAGTTTCCAACCCTGTCCTTACGGCCAAAAAGTGGCACTCTTTTGGTTTTGAATTCTGTTTTTTGATGTCAAAAGTGTTCTGTACAGGACATGTGTGAGGCAAGAAGACACACACACAATACCTTTAAGGGTAAACAAGCTATATCCCATGTAACTGGCAATGCACATATAATAAATAAATGATATAATAAGCAAATCAATATAATAAGCAGATTGATACAATAAGCAAATTGCAATAAAAAGAGAAGGGAAAAGATGATATATATATATATATATAGTTATATATTTATGCTTATCAGACTGAAGAATTCACCACCAGAGTGGGAAGCAACAACCTGGGCTCCGGAGTTGGACACTCATCCCTGCACAGACTGGGAGAGGTCTCATGAAGCTTCAGCGCCATCTGGGACCCTAGCTCTTTTTGAATGAGTTTTGGCATAAGGCCCAGTCACGAGGGCCCTTCACAACTGGCCTTAAGGAACAAAAATGGTCAATTTGTTTTGGGGATTGTCTGTTTTTCTGCAACAACTAATGTATAGGGATAGATTGAAATAGAAATTTCTCCAAAGTAGTCCTGGATGAATACCTCAAGGGGCTCACACAAACTGTTCCAGGATTTGACCATTGTTTGTGTCCATGTTCAATTGAGTTCAAACTGAATATTTAGCTTTTCCACCACAAATTATCCTGTCTGGATGAATCAGCTCTGTCTAGGCAAAGGGCAAGGTGAACCCCATAGACTGATACACAACCTCCACCTCCCGGGTTCAAGCGATTCTCCTGCCTCAGCCCCAGGAGTAGCTGGGACTACAGGTGTGCACCACCAGACCCAGCTAATTTTTTGTATTTTGATTACAGATCAGGTTTCACCATGTTGGCCAGGCTGGTCTTGAACTCCTGACCTCAAGTTATCTGCTCACCTTGACCTTCCAAAGTCCTGGGATTATAGGTGTGAGCCATTATGCCTGGCCCTAAATGATTTTCTTTCTATCTCCTGTAATGGTTTGAAATTACTTAAATGTTGTTTCAAATTGAAAAAATTCAAAGAATGTACGTAAAAATATAATATAAAAAGCTAGGCCAGGTGCAGTGGCTCCTGTCTGTAATCCCAGCACTTTGGAAGGCTGAGACAGGTGGATCATCCTAGGTCCGGAGTTTGAGACCAGCCTGACCAAAATGGAGAAATCCCATCTCTACTGAAAATACAATTAGCCAGGCGTGGTGGCACATGCCTGTAATCCCAGCTATTTGGGAGGCTGAGGCAGGAGAATCACTTGAACCTGGGAGGCGGAGGTTGTGGTGAGCTGAGATCGTGCCATTGTACTCCAGCCTGGGCAACAAGACAGAAACTCCATCTCCAAAAAAAAAAAAAGTTAAAAAAATTACAAGAGAGTACTTTATGTAAATCTCGAGAGGTCAAAAATGACTAATTTATTTACAAGGTTTTATTAAAATTAGCTTTAGTATTGATAATATACTACTACCAAAGTAAACGTTGATTTTCTCTTGAACAAAAATTTTATGTATTATTAATACGACAGCAAAATACTTCTGTTCACCTATTGAATACATTCAAAAATAGAGAGAGTAAAAAAGAAATAGAATTTTCCCATCCTGTGTGGTGGGCCTGGCTTAGCTCAGGGAGAAAACCCTGTTTGAAAAAGCTGCAGCACTGGGTGTGGTGGCTCACGCCAGTAATCCCAGCACTTTGTGAGACCAAGGCTAGAGGATCACGAGGTCAAGAGGTCCAGACATTCCTGGCCCACATCTACTACTAAAAATAAAACAATTCTCTGGGTGTGGTGGCGTGCACCTGTAGTCCCAGCTACTTGGGAGGCTGAGGCAAGAGAATAGCTTATACCTGGGAGGTGGAGGTTGCAGGGGGCTGAGATTGTGCCACTGCACTCCAGCCTGGCGAGAGAGCAAGACAGACAGACAGAAAGAAAGAGAGAGAAGAAAGAAAGAAGGAAAGGAAGGAAGGAAGGAAGGAAGGGAGAGAGAAAGAAAGAGAAAAAGAAAGAAATAGAAAAAGAAAGGAACAAAGAAAGAAGGAAAAGAAAGGAAGAAGAAAAGAAAAGAAAGGGGAAAGAAAAGAAAGGGTTGTAGAGCTGCAGCACACCGGGCGCCTGTAATCCCAGTACTTTGGGAGGCTGTGGTGGGTGGATCATGAGGTCAGGAGTTCAAGACCAGCTTGGCCAATACGGTAAAACCCTATCTTTACTAAAAATACAAAAATTAGCCAGGTGTGGTGGTCACCCCTGTGGTCCCAGCTACTCGGGAGGCTGAGGCAGCAGAATCACTTAAACCCAGAGGCAGAGGTTGCAGTGAGCCAAGATTGTGCCACCGCACTCCAGCCAGGATGACAGAACGAGACTCCGTCTCAAAAAAAAAAAAAAAGAAAAAGAAAAAGAAAATGAAAGAAGCACAATTCCTCTAAATTTAGAGTCCGTTGTGTAGCCTCAGAACAGATGCCCTCTCCAAACATGCAGAATCAGTGCCATTTTTTCACCTGAATAATTTTAATCTCCTGCAGCCACCAACTCACCCCAACTGGAACACTGGTTATGGAGTATGTCACACATACTAGTGCTTTTACACAGCTACTGCTTTTCTCTGTTTGTCCCCTTCATTTATGTCTAAACAACACCGTGTCTGATGTAGAGACACAGGAATTGGAAAAAAAAAGAAAGAAACAGGACCATGACTGATGTCACCCCCTGGTGTTCATCTAAATAAATTAACCCAATAAGATCAATAAACTCAATGATGTCAATTATAAAAATTAAAAGAACAACAACAAAGGAAAAATCGGCTTAGAGTTCTCCAACTGAAAGAAAAAAAGTGTACTAAACTTACTATGGAATTACATCTTCCAATTACTTCGTGAGCACCATTAAAATTTGTAAAAATTATTCCAAAAATTCTGGAGCAGGTTATATAAAGAATACTTTATAAACTTTGGAACATGAAAATTATGCATTAGGTCTACCATGAATTCCAGGTAAGTAAAAGCAGGACTTACATAAGATTCTGAACTAGGAACCGTAAGATTTTGGAAAAATCAATTCGATACAAAGGAGAAAAACAGATTTGCTTTGAAATTCTTTGAGGTTTCTAGTTTGGTAGTAAGTTATTAACACTTTAAAAATTGTCAGTTTGTTCTAACATATTTTCTTTCTTCTCAAAATAGGTACACATCCACATTCAAATACAATTACTTGCTTCATAATTCTCTTACACTTTAGAGTAACATATTTGTATATTAAATTTCCATATAAGTCAAAACTTAGAGTCTATGTGTGTCTGGAAGGCCACAGAGGTTGCATGTTCAAAGAAAAAATGTAAGCTAACGTTTTCTAAAAGTCATTTAAGATTCAGAAATATATGGCTTTTGAGTCTATGCCTGTGTAATTTTCATAATAACCATCTTAATGGCTCTATAGTTAGAAGAAAAATAATAAAAATGTAACCTATGAAAACAATACTCTCCAACATATTTGAAGTTTAAAGCCAATAAGGATAAGAATTACTAGAGATGCCATTCCACTATATTACTGAATAGTATGTTGTTACCGTCGGTTACCTAGAAACTTGAGTAAAGTAAAAATAGGTAAACACTAGTGGCAGGATAACACTTCATTCAACGCACAACTGTCTTAACACATTAAAAACAACTTTGTTTTATTAAAACAAATTAAGTTCACACAGTCTAAGAAAAGCATTGCAAAATCCACATTTTATTACCTTAATGTGCAATCGGTAAAACAATTTATTAAAATTTGAATAATGCACAAGAATATTACTCTGAACCATCTATCTCATGCATCACTTACAACAATTTTATAAGTCAGCCACAAAAGCCTCTCTGTGTGGATTTTCTTCACACATCTTACATTTCAGTGTCCTCAATCTTCTGTTGAAAAGTATATAAATGACGTCCTCCTAATATAGAACCTCTCAAAGCTCTGAGCCGCAGAAATTGACGACATGCTTTCACATAGACACAAGGAATAAAGACACAGCATTGAGTAACTTGAGAGTTGAATTACATCAAAATTTGCTTTTGTAAAAATCTAAAATTCTTTCAATGCAAAAACAGTACACTTTGAATATAATTGCAAGTCTCAAAATATTAATCTCCTGTTTCTTTTTAGCCTAACTAAATTATGTTAACTTTGAATTATTCTTTATAATCAATACCCTGATTTAAAGTCACATTGAAAGTGTTAGTGTTTTAGTGGTTTCTACTATGAATCCTCTGATGTTCATTTAGACTTGATTTTTGATTAATTTTTTATATTTGCTGCGTCTGTTAAACATTTTCATATAAACTACTGTTTTCTAAGGTGTATATTTTCAACAATTTCTTTTCATATTAATTACAGTTGTAGGGTTTCTTTCCAATATAAATTCTCTAAAATTGAATAAAATCTGAGCAACTGTTAGAAGGTTCCCCTTCAGCATAAATTCTATGTACAACAAAATCTGTAATGTAAGTAAACATATTGCACCACTCTTAATATTTGTAATGTTTTTCTTCTGTATAAAAACGCTTGTGTACTCTAAGGCTTATATTTTTGAAGTCTTTCCACGTACAAATGTAATGTATCACTACCATTACACCTTGTGCACTCTAAGGCTTTTATTTGGTGACATCTTTCCACAGACAAATGTAATGTGCATCACTACAGTTATATTGCGCTTTTATCTAGCACAAAACCTCTATGAGTAAGCTCATAGCAGTTATTAAATGCTTTGCCACATTCTTTAAAATCAGAACTATTCTCAGCGTGACTTTTCTCACGTGCAATAAGGTGTGAGCAATGGTCAAAGACTTTCCCACATTCTTCACATTTGTAGTGTTTCTCTCCAGTATAAGTTACCTTCTGATTTGAATGGCTTGAGCAAGATTTAAGGACTTTGCCACATTTTTTACACTTGTAGGATTTCTCGTTAGTAACAATTCTTATGTAGTAAGGTTTGAGCAGTGATTAAAAGCTTCCCCACATTTTTTATGCTTGCAGGATTTCTCTCCTCTTCGAATTCTCTTATGTTCATTAAGATGTGAACATCGTTTGAAAGTTTTGCCACATTCTTCACATTTATAGCGTTTGATTGCAGTATGAATTTTCTTATGTCTAGTAAGGTGTGAGCACCGATTAAAGGCCTTCCCACATTCTTCACAGTTGTAAGGTTTCTCTCCAGAATGAATTCTCCTATGTTCAGTAAGGATTGAAGACCAGTTAAAAGCTTTGCCACACTGTTCACATTTGAAGGGTTTCTCTCCAGTGTGAATTCTCTTGTGTTTAGTAAGGTATGAGAACCTCTTAAAAACTTTGTCACATTTTTCACATTTGTAAGGTTTTTCTCCACTATGAATTACCTTATGTTCCGTAAGAATTGATGATGAGTTAAAAGCTTTGCCACATTCTTCACATTTGTAAGGTTTCTCTCCAGTATGAGTTCTGTTGTGTATAGTAAGTTGTGAGCAGTGGTTAAAAGCTTTCCCACATTCTTTACATTTGTAGAGTTTCTTTCCAGTGTGAACTGTCTTATGTTTAGTGAGATGTGAATGCCGGTTAAAAGCTCTGCCGCATTCTTCACATGTATAGGGTTTTTCTCCAGTATGAATTTTCTTATGTCTAATAAGGGGCGAACACCAGTGAAAGGCTTTTCCGCATTCTTCACATTTGTAAGGTTTCTCGCCAGTATGGATTCTCTTATGTTCACTAAGGCTTGAGCACCAGTTAAAAGCTTTGCCACATTCTTCACATTTGTAGGGTTTCTCTCCAGTGTGAATTCTCTTATGTTTAGTAAGGTATGAGAACCACTTAAAGGTTTTACCACATTCCTCACATACGTAGAGTTTCTCTTCAGTATGAATTATCTTGTGATAAGTAAGGCCTGAGTGAGATTTAAAGACTTTGCCACATTCTATACATTTGAAAAGTTTCTCTTTAGTATGTCTTATGTTTTGTCTATTTCGAGTTGATTTACTAAAGACTTTCACACATTTATTATACAGGAAAATTTTGCTATGTAGAGTTGACAAACATTGGTTAAGTCCATTGTAACTTTCTTTTTGATCCTTATACTCACCCGTATTTTCCCAGTCTTCCCCTAAGTGTAAATTCTCAAGGTCACAGCTTCCATATCTTCTCAGTATCACTTTTTGGAATGAATCTTTCATGCCCTGTTCCGGCAAAAAGTCTTCAGTGTAATGACAAGATATAGCTGAAATAGAACATTAACAAAGTTAATTGCAGTTTTAACTGTGAATTTAAAAGAAAGAAAGAAAATTAACAAAGTATCCCACTTTTATTTTCAGACTCAGATACATGTACTTTACAAATCTAATATAGAAAATTAAGAAAAGGACAGGATGACTTACTAGATGCAACTGGGAAACACTCACTTCATGGAGAGAAAACAAAATGTTGAGTAAAACATCACACTTTAAACAGATCTTTTGAGAGAAAAATTAATTCAGAGGTAACGCAGACACTGTGGTTGAAGAGGAAGATGGAAAGCTTGCTCAAGGTCACTGGGCACCAGGACTGGCTCCTAGATCCAGACTAGATCTAACGAAGAGGTATGTAAAGAAACCCCACAGCAACACGGTCTAGCCATGGACCTCTGAGCTTCTCACTGTGGTTCCTTCTCCTTGAAAGGCATTTCCCAGCTACATCTAGTCTGAGATCCTGATTACAGGATCTCATATACATCTGTGAACTGGAAGGGAGAGCCACCTAAAGAACAGGCAGAGGCATGGCTTAAACTCATGTGGAAATCTGAAGGTTTCCCTGTGCTGTGCAGCTGTAGCTGACTAGATTCCCATCCTCCAAGGTTCTGCATTTTTCACTGAGGGGATCCATCTCCTGCTGTCTGCTAGGCTGAGGGGGGGTACTGAGGTGAATCTGATCCATGTACCACCTTGCCTGCTGGCACCTTCCAAGATGACCTACCTAGCTGGTCCTGCAAGAGGGTGCCCACAGCACAGCATCCACTGTATTGCAGCTGGTGCTTGACCCCAAAGGGCCAGAAGACAAATTCATGGGCCTAGTACCAACTGCCCAGGTCTTCAGTATGCTGCCTAACAATACCAAGCCGAGATAATATCCAGCTGAGACATGTGTGGTCTGAGCTTAAGTGGGGTAGAAGCCCACACTGTCAGCACGCAGAGAACAGTGTGGCATGGGATCATAAGCCAGCATGGGAGCTGAGTTCCCCTTCATTCACATGAATAAACTGGGAAGGGTAAGGCCAGATGAGTAGCCATGGCTTCTATCTCAGGAAGCCTAGCAGCCTACATCTGGAAGAGCTCAGCAATTTGGATGCAGATGGCTTGGGACAAGCCTAGCCAATTCAGCCTGCTCCCAGAGAAGACATTGGAGAGAGACCTGCTGAGTTGGGGGACCACAAGCTGGGCGCACCCCACAGCCATCTGCTGGACTAAAAATCCTGGGCTGCAGGTGCAATCCTGGTTGCAAATCATGGTGCAACTGCCCTGCCTGGGGATTTTCCATCCTTGAGCCACTGCATCACCAAACCACTCACAGACACATAACCTACCCTTACTTTTTCAAGCAAAGGAGAACAGCAGGACCCCTGACAAATATGGGTTTCCTGGTGACCTCAAAGTGTGAACTGTCCCTAAGGGAGGGGGGAGCACAGACCACCAAAGCCCTCCTTGGAGCAAAGGAATGGGTGCAGTGCCAGCAATTAAAGGGAATATCACCAAGGCCTCAAAATAAAGTTGGAGAAAATAAACTCTCACACACTACCTTCCCTCCCCAGAGCACTCTTAAGTGTCATCTACTTGGGCTGCTGCCTGAATTACACCACCAGACAAGAATACATTGCTTCAACATGATGCACTCTACGAAATCTACTACAGGAACTTGTCTACAACCAAGGAACCTAGACAGAGCCTCTGCCCTCTGAAAACACCATTAAAAGAAACCAACAGATTAGACACAACATACACCACAGCCAACCTTCAATGAAAAAAAAGAATTAAAACAATTTTAAAGCCCCGTCCAAATGACAGAAAATTCAAAAGGAAAAGAAGCACCAGCTCCCTCACATAAGAAAGCAAAAAAATTCTGGCAATACAGAAAGCCAGAGTGTTTCATTACCTCAAAAGGATCTCACTAGTTCCTTTAAAAGAACCAAACACAACTTTAAAAATGGAAAATTTTACTACAGGACTTTCAAAATACAATTGAAAGCCTTATAAACAGAATCGACTAAGTAGATGAAAGTATTTCAGAGCACAGAGACTGCTCCTTTATATCAACCCAGTCAGAAGACATTAAAGAAAAAAAGAATTCACTACAAACAAAGCTTCTGATAAATACGGAATTATGTAAAGGGATCAAACTTATAACTCATTAGTATTCCTGAGACAGAAGGAAAAAAAGTAACCAACTTGGAAAACATACTTCAGGATATAATCTATGAAAATTTTTCCCATTTTACTAGAGAAGTTGACATAAAGATACAAGAAATTCAAGGAACTCCTGTGAGATACTACACAAGAGAACCATCCCCAAGGCATATAGTAATCAGACTATCCAGAGTCAACATGAAATAAAAAAATAAAAGGCAACTAGAGAAAAGGGCCCTATTACCTAAAAAATGAATTCTATTCAACAAACAGTGGACTTCCCCACAGAAACCTTCCAGAAATCTGGAAGATAAAAAAAAAAAAAAAAAAAAAAAAGAAAGAAAAGAAAAGTAATCACACGGTCCACACACATATATGTATGGGTATTTGTGTGTATATCTATACACAACTCAACAAATACAGTTGAATCTGGGCAAGTAAAGCTTAAATTACCAATTTTAGTTCACACTAAAAATATAAAATGTAAAAATAAAACATTAGATTTTCTTATATTTAGGAAGATGCTTAACAGTATAATAAAATTACTGATTAGGAATTTTTGTAGAATCACATTTGAAACTTCTATAAGAGGCTGGGCGCAGTGGTTCGTACCTATAATCCCAGCACTTTGGGAGACTGAGGCAGAATCGCTTGAACCCAGCAGAGGTTGCAGTGAGCCAAACTGGCGCCATGCACTCCAGCCTGGGCGACAGAGTGAAACTCCGTCTCAAAAAAAAAAATTATGAAAAAAAAGAAAAAGAAAGAAACTTCTGTAAGAAATTATAAAGCTTTAGACTGCATTCTAGCCTGGGCAATAGAACAAGAATCCCGTTCTCTATCCCTCTTTCTCTTCCTCTTTCTTTCTCTCGTACATTCTCTTTTTTCTTTCTTTCACTCTCACTTTCTTTCCTCTCTTTTTCTTTCTTTCAAAAAAAAAAAGAAATTATAAAGCAGAAAACATACCACACCTGTTTGTAGTATTCCTGGGATTTTGGAACTGAATCCGTTTGTCACCAATACTCTCACACATTTCAGATATAATCCAAACAACAACCAAAACCAAAACCAAACCAAACAAAAACCTTAAAAAATAGTTTAAGAGCCAGGCACAGTGCCTCATGCCTGTAATCCTAGCACTTTGGGAGGCTGAGGCGGGCAGATCACCTGAGGTCAGGAGTTCAAGACCAGCCTGACCAATATGGTGAAACCCTGTCTTTAAAAAAAAAAAAGCTAAAAAAAAAAAAAGTTTAGGCCGGGCACGGTGGCTCACACCTGTAATCCCAACACTTTGGGAGTCCGAGGCAGGTGGATCATGAGGTGAAGAGAACAAGACCAACCTGGCCAACATGGTTTTCTGAAAACCCTGTCCCTACTAAAAAATACAAAAATTAGCTGGGCGTGGTAGCACACGCCTGTAGTCCCAGCTACTCGGGAGGCTGAGGCAGGAGAACTGCTTGAACCCAGGAGGCAGAGATTGCAGTGAGCCGAGATTGCGCCACTGCACTACAGCCTGGTGCCTGAGCAAGATTCTGTCTCAAAAAAAAAAAAAATAGTTTAACATAGAGTTCCTAAAAAGTACACATATATTCCTGTGTCCCCCCCAAGACAATGAAAGGGCAGTCAGATAATAAAGTCTTTCACAAGCCATGAAGAGGACTTTGGCTCTGACTGTAACCTCAAAGGAAGATAATGTTTTAGAGAATTTAAGAGCATGAGACAAAAGATGCTTCTCTGTGACAGCAAGAGACAACCAGGCTCCTCAAGACATCTTCATTGGAGAAGAGCTTCTCAAATAACCTTTTAAGGTCTGGCTTCCTTCTTGACCTTTGGAGCTTTCACCTGTGGCGTATGTTTCATTCATCCAACCTACCTGGGGGTCTGGCTACGGTCTCATGTCTCTTCACACTCCAGGGCTCTTGTCTTTGCTCCAGACAGCTAATCAGTTCGGGCTTAGAAACAATAAGACCTGTTTTATTAGAAAAAAGTAACATGATTCTCACGGAGATTCTCCAATTACCAACCAGGTACTGTGCTTTGTAGAGAAGAGAGAACATTATAGATGATTCTACAACATTAATAACAAGGCTGGGTGCAGGGGCTCATGCCTGTAATCTCAGAGCTTTGGGAGGCTGAGGCAGGCGGATCATGAGGTCAAGAGATCGAGACCATCCTGGCCAACATGGTGAAACTCCATCTCTACTAAAAATACACACAAAAAAATTAGCTGGGTGTGGTGGCATGGGCCTGTAATCCCAGCTACTTGAGAGGCTGAGGCAGGAGAATAGCTTGAACCCAGGAGGAGGAGATTGCAGTGAGCCAAGATCGTGCCACTGTACTACAGCCTAGCAACAAAGCGAGACTCCCTCTCAAAAAAAAACAAAAAGAAAAAAAAGAAAATGAATAATAAAATAATATTTCTAAACAGAAAGTTTAGAGTATCTTATATTTTGGGATCTTTAGCTTCCCTACCCGATACTAATCAAAAAT
This sequence comes from Cacajao melanocephalus, assembly GCA_963573385.1. Classification (NCBI taxonomy): domain Eukaryota; kingdom Metazoa; phylum Chordata; class Mammalia; order Primates; family Pitheciidae; genus Cacajao; species Cacajao melanocephalus. Next base: position 448 of record CAUYLG010039271.1, on the reverse strand, counting down.
TGGTGGTAGAAGTTGGATTTTAAGGTCTCGTCAATATTTTATACCATGAAATTCCAAAAATTACCATTAAAGGCTGGGCATGGCGGTTCACACCTGTAATCCCAGCACTTTAGGAGGCCAATGTGGGTGGATCCCCTGAGGTCAGGAATTTTTTTTTTTTTTTTTTTAAGAAAGAAAGAAAAAGAGAGAAAAGAAAGAAAGAGTGAAAGAAAGAAAAAAAAGAAGAGAGAAAGAAAGAAGAAGAGAAAGAGGGAGAGAGAACGGGATTCTTGTTCTATTGCCCAGGCTAGAACGCAGTCTAAAAATGGGTATTAAAAACCTCTTTTATGCCAATAATTGTGCTTAACAATGGAGACAGGAAGGAATAAGGGATGAAAATAACAAACAAGCAGCCAAACAATATTTTATTTAAACCTGTGAAATGCTATGCAATTGCTGAAGAGTGATT
>CAUYLG010039269.1:0-35194 GCA_963573385.1 Cacajao melanocephalus | reverse complement strand
ACATGGATGAACCTGGAAACCATAATTCTCAGCAAACTGACGCAAGAACAGAAAATCAAACACCGCATGTTCTCACTCATAGGTGGGTGTTGAACAATGAGAACACATGGACACAGGGAGGGGAGCATCACACACTGGGGTCTGTTGGGGGTAACTAGGGGAGGGACAGCAGGGGGTGGGGAGCTGGGGAGAGATAGCATGGGGAGAAATGCCAGATATAGGTGATAGGGAGGAAGGCAGCAAATCACACTGCTATGTGTGTACCTATGCAACAATCTTGTATGTTCTTCACATGTACCCCAAAACCTAAAATGCAATTAAAAAAAAAGAATATGCTGTTATTATTGTTCAACATGGCAAACCTATAGGCCTTAACAGAGAGACAAATGTCTGCTTTTCTCTTGACCTGATTACATTTCATAAACATGTGAACCATAGTAGCAGTGAAATCAGGTCAAAAAAATATCATTTCCTTGCCATATGTGAAAAACAAGACACTAACAACAAGAGAATTTGTAGCACCTGCCAATGCTTTTTAATAGACCTCCAGGGATCTATGGAACAGAGTTAAGAACACAGAAGGTGCAAAACAAATTTTGTTGAAAATAAGAATGTAGCTGGGCATGGTGACTCACGCCTGTAATCACAGCACTTTTGGAGGCTGAGGTGGGAGGATAACTTTGAGCCCAGGAGCTGGAGATTAGTCTGGGCAACATAGAGAGACCCCATCCCTATAAATAATTAAAATATAAAAGTAAAATAAATTTGAACCTCCGCTTTCTGGGTTCAAGCAATTCTCCTGCCTCAGCCTCATGAGTAGCTGGAATTACAGTTGCCTGCCACCAAGCCCAGCTAATTTTTTGTATTCTTAGTAGAGACAGGGTTTCACCATGTTGGCCAGGCTGGTCTCAAACTCCTGACCACCTCAGCTGATCCACTCGCCTTGGCCTTCTAAAGTGCTGGGATTACAGGTGTGAACCACTATTCCTGGCCCTTTTTTTTTTTCAAGACTGGGTCTTGCTCTGCCACCCAGACTGGAGTGTAGTGGTATGAACATAGCTCACTGCAGGCATAAATTCCTGGGCTCAAGCCACCCTCCTACCTTAGCCTCCTGAGTAGCTGGGACCAGAGTGTGCACCACCACAACTGGCTAATTTTTTTTTTTAATTTTTTTAGAGATGGAGTCTCACCATGTTGCCCAGGCTGGTCTTGAACCTCTGGGCTTAAGCAATCCTCCTGTCTTAGCCTCCCAAAGTGCCAGGATTACAGGTGTGAGCCACTGTGTCTGGCTAAAAACCATTCTTAGCTCTCAGGCTATACAAAAATGGTGGCCAGCTGGGTTTGACCCTTAGGCCCTAGTTTGCTGACTCCTGATCTAGCTATATATCTTCCACTCTCACCCTCTCTAGCTATTTCCTCAAGAAGACCCCACACCCTTGTTCCTTGTAATAGTTCTCTATTTATTCTGTACAAATCACCCTGAATTTAGTGGATTAAAACAACATAAACTTAACCTCTTACAGTCCTGGTGGTCGGAAGTCAAATGTGAGTTTTACAGGGCTAAAAATTGAGGTGTCAGTAGATTTTACTCTTTCTGGAAACTCGCAGGAAAAATCTGTTCCTTGCTTCTTCCAACTTCCAGAGGCTGTGGGCATTTCTGGCCGCATTACTCCGATTTCTGTTTCTGTCCTCACATCGCCTAGGACTGACTCTCCTGCCTCCTTCTCTTTTACTTATAAAGACCCTTGTGACTACTGGACCCACTAGATAATGCAAAATAATCTGTCCATGTAAAAATCCATAACATCTGCAAAATCTCACTTGTCATGTAAAGTAAAATATTCACACATTCCTGAGGTTGGGACATCTTAGACATCTAGGGGAGGCAGGGTATTGTTCAACCAACTACACTTCCATTCAGATTTTCAGAGTGTTAGTGCACACAAAAGAAGGTGACCCCACTTAGCATGCAGAGACCCTGTGTCCACACAGAAGGTGATTTCCCTTCTCTCCTTATTGCCTCTAACAAGAGGTCCCCTCTCCCCACAGAGCAAGGGGAAAGCTGAGGTCAATATTTTCCCAACTTCACCCCTCTAATCTCATTCTATGAATTATGATCATTAAACCAGACACTGCTCCAGTAAGTGATGTCAACTCCTAAATCTTTGAAAACTCTCTCAATTCTAGTATAAAAATTAGCCAGGTGTGATGGCATGCACCTGTGGTCCCAGCTACTCAGGAGGCTGAGGTGGGAGGATCGCTTGAGCTCTGAAGTTGAGGCTACGGTGAGCCATTATCATGCCACTGCACTCCAGCCTAGGCAATAGAGCAAGATCCAGCCTGAAAAAAATTAAACCAAAAAAAAATACTAGAAAACTCAATTCTGGCCTTGTTTTCCTCTGAGTTATTTTTAAAGTTATACAAATTCTTCTCAAAGGCATGCCAGAAATTTGCTTTCAGCTTCTTATCTATGCACAGCACAGACAATTGCATTATACCTAAGAGAATTAATGTGATTTAATTATATTATATTTGGGGGTAGTTTAACATCAAACTTCTTTTGTATAAGGAATTATTTCTTGGTGAAGCTAAACTCATTTATTATACTCATTCTTTATTCATTAAACTCATTAAGATCAGTGGGATTTGCTTATAAATAACTATACTACTGAGTTGAAACATAGCAGAGAAGTCAGGATATTCTAAGAGTACAAGAGCATAATGCTTCTTAGTTATTTTCTTGGGAATTCATATATTTGGATTCTATGTGTAGCACTCTGCAAGACTAAATTTATAACATTTAAAGGTTCTCTCTCATCTTGCAAAATGAAGATGGACAACAAATAGACTATTGTCTTTCTCAGGAATCTGTTAAAAGGTGCTAAAGCCAGGACCAACACATGTGATTATATACAATATTCACTGCATAGGGGTATCCCCCAAAAAGGAAAGTGAGGCTGAAATCTGACCCGTGCTCTGCTACCAAACCGCACATCCTGGTATAGCACTATCAAAAGAAAAGGAACCTTTCTTAAATCATACAAAGTCACTGTGTCATTGTATGCCTACAAACCTAGGCAGCCTCACTTATAAGGTATGCCTTTTCCACTTTGCAAAGGCACCCCATGGACCAACAGAGGTCTTGGCTAAAATCCATTTGGGCTAGCTTAAGCAAAAAAGGGAAAATTATTGCAAGATTAGAGGTATTTTCTTGAAACCCAAGAGCAAGAGATAGAGTAGATATCATGTAAGATTAGAACAAAAAACTAGCTGTTAGTAGAGGGAGGCAGTAACCAAACAGACCAACAGTCACCGGTATGTGTAGTCCTTGCAACAACCTTGTGATATCAGAATAATCTCATTCCATGGATGCAGTCCCAGCTGGTAAGTGACAGAATGTTCCAATCTAGGTGCACTGATCAACAATGCCCTTGTGCTGTCCACTATTTGACACAGCCTCTCTTGCCCTGGACATGTGGTGGGTGTTTCTTAGTCTGTGTTGCCATGACAAAATATCTGAGACTGCATAATTTGTAAAGAATGGAAATTTATTTCTCATCATTCTGGAGGCTGGGAAGTCTAAGATGAGGGTATTTGGGAGCTGGTGAGAGCCTGATCTCAACTTTCAAGATGCTGCACCTTGTTGCTGGGTCCTCTGGAGGGGACAAACAGTGTGTCCTTGCATGGCAGAAGAGAGGAAGAGGAAGAAGCCTAAGCTAGTTCCTTCCAGTCGTTTCACAAAGCACTAATCCTTTCATGAAAGCAAAGCCCTCTTTCATGACTTAATCATCTCCCAAAAAGCTCCAGCTCTTAAAACTACCACGTTGGGGACTGTTTCAACACAGGAACTTGTCGGGACCTATTCAGATCATTGCAACGCTCTAAGAGATACTCATTGGTATTTCCTGTACTTTTTCTTCTAGGAACAAAGGAGGAATCCACTTCCCCCTTGACATTAAGCATATATATGTGATTTGCTTTTGTCATAGACCTAAGAAGCTGCATGTGTTATATCCAGTTAGAAGCCTGTAAGAGCCAGTGTGTGATCTTCTCTTCTCTCCTTCCACCATGGTAACCACAGGCATTCCAGGGAGTGGTGTCTCTATCAGCCTGCATCCCTGAGAGAGGACAATGTAGAGTCCTCAGCCTGGTTTTGTAACTCAACCTGGTTTTGTAACTCAAGAGAAAAAGAAACTCTAACTGATGTAAGCTAAGATTTGGGCTTATTCATTACTGAAGCATAACCTAGACTATCCTGGCTGATACAGCTGTTAAGGGCCTTCTCTGTGTGTATAGCAGCTGGTAAATCTTCTCACCCAGTGAGCCACACAGTTCTCCCCTTTTACTACTTGCCCATAACCTGCCCATCTTTCATGGGGCAGCTAAAATCTCTGCTGCTCAAAAGGCTTTCCTTATCCCCCACAGCTGGCATTAATCATTACTATTTGTTCTCGGGATCATACTCATTATCGACATCATATAAATTAGAATTCAAGCCCATCACACATAATACATATTTCATCATATGCTGCTTTAACTTGTTTCTTTCTTTGGGAGATGTCTTAACTCTCCAACTAAATGAAACAATGAAACAGTCTTTTGTGGGCAGCAATCATATTATATATTTCTGCAGCATCCAGCAGAATAGCCAAAACCTTGGCAGGTAGAGCATAGAGACCCAATAAATAACTACGACATCAAACTGCCCCCAAAAAAGAAACACAGGACAAAAGGGACAGGAATTCTAATCATTCTGTGCCCTGCACACCTAGGCAGATTTGAAAAGTGGAGCACTCTTCCATATGGTGGAGGGAAAGAGTTAAAATTTAGTTCACTATATCCTGAGACAGCTAACATCTTTGGAGGTTATATTTCTCATTAATATAAAAGAGTTAATTATACATCTTGGAAATTCTATTCACACCAAATCTTCCTTTAGGGTTAAGTCATGCATGATCCATTTATATTCAGGCATTAGCCTTGACAGTGTCTTGTTCTATAGGGCCGTCTTAGCGCCTGCCCTAAAGATCCATGGGGGCTTTAGGAAGCTGTTCTCAGAGTAGAACATTTTGCTGAGAAGATGACCTATACTGCAAAATACTTTATATAACCAAAGGCAGGGCATAAATATTTTATAGCATAGAGTCCATGAAAACACATCTTCATTTCTGTAATGTGCTATCTCAGGACATATCACTGGGGGAACGGACTTGCCTGAAAGATTCAACAGCTCCAATTTGCCATAGCTCATTAGAATGCCCTAGAGAACAAGCACAGCAAATAATTCTAGATCCCTGCTGCTCGTGGGGTAGTTAATGTGGACTGACCACACAAAACCCACCTTGTGCTTGCAAAGCACATTTAACAAAGAGTCAGACAATGTAGGCTGGGAGGAGCCTCTGAGACATCCTTTTTCTGTACTTGAAGAAAGGAGGCCCAGAAAGATGACATGAATTCTCTAAAGCAACACGGCGAATTGGGGTTAGACTCGCTGTTAGTCCTTCCCTTCTTCTGACAAAATAACCATAAAATAAAAACCCATGGATGTAGCAAGAACAGTAAACTCATCCACTGATTAGACTCACATTCTCAACTTTGAAGTCAAGTATCACATTACCATTGTGGCTTTCAGTAAGTGGTGCTATGTGTGAATATCTGCAAATAACTTCAAATTTCTCATTAATAATACATATTTCCATAAATACCATGTCTCATGGAATCTCTCTTTGGGCATTTGTACATCAACGTCTATCATTAATGCATCATTGAGAAAATTATTTCCTAGTAAGCGCTGTATAGTGATAAAGTATATTCCATTAAATTCCATTTCACATCTTTTTTTTTTTTAGTGATCTCCCACTTTGTTCAAAATTAAGAACACCCACCCAGTTCTCTTGAGCCAAGATGTCACTACACTGTATAATTAAATTCTAAAATAAATAGCAAGTCCTCAATACAAAACTGACCTTTTTCGACTCAGAAAGTCCTTCAAAACTTCAACAGGACAACTAGAAAATTCTTCTTGTGAGTTGCCAGTGAGACCAACAATAGCTTTGTTATCCCTTTGTCAAGCCAAACCAGACAAGGGAAGAAGGATTCACCTTTTCACTTGTTATCTGAGATGTTTTTTTTTTTTTAATGCTTCCTTAGATTTGAAGAAATCACTCTATAACCCTGTTTTCAAATGGTCTTTTCAAATGTGGTTTGAATTGTTCAGAATGAGAGGAAAGAGTGGCCCCATTAGAGGCAAACCTAGGCAGAAGCCCATTAAAAGGAAAGCTGAAATCATGGAGCTTCTCAGCAATGCCACTGCTGGCTTTGGAGGAAGAGTGATTGAATGATAAACAACACAGTTGCCAGAGAAATCCTAATTTGGAAAAAATAAGCCTTTAGCTGAAAATATTATTGAGCTAGCAATCACCCACGCAGCACAGCCTCTCCTAACTTCCCACTAAAAGAGTATCATGGCACTGGGAAATACCAAAACTCCCAACAACGAAAACCAGTGTGGAGGTCAAGCTAATTCTGGAATCCACAAAGAGTCTCTAGTGTATATTAAACTAAACTGGACACCCGAATTCCCCTTTGTACCATATGAAGGATCCACCTCTATATTAGTCTGTACTCACACTGCTAATGAAGACATACCTGAGACTGGGTAATTTATAAAGGAAACAGGTTTAATTGACTCACAGTTCCATGTGACTGGGGAGGCCTCGCAATCATGGCAGAAGGTGAATGAGGAGCAAATGTCTTACATGGTGGCAGGCAAGAGAGCTTGTACAAGGAAACTCCCATTTATAAAACCATCAGATTTCATGAGACTGATACACTACCACAAGAACAGTGTAGGGGAAACTGCCCCCATGATTAAATTATCACCATGTGGCCCCACCTTTGCAGGTGGGGATGATTACAATTCAAAGTGAGATTTGGGTGGGGACACAGCCAAACTGTATCAATCTCTATGAAACAAAAGATGACAGAGTAGAAGAAGGGGGCTGAAAAGACAGAGCACTGTGCTGTAGCTCCTACCTTCTTTCCTATTAGGAAATTAAGGGTGTGTGTAAACCATAAAACTGTGTAGGTGCTGCTCGTTCATGGGGCTACAATGTGACCTTCTCATAACTGCACATATTTCTTCAGAAACAGTGACTTTCTATGATCACTTCAGAAGCTGGTTTTCTGCCTCCCCTCAAAATAATACAAGCTACCTGTGGTGTACTATATCCTGGGAAGTGTGGTCTCCAAAGGTAAAGTAGTCTTTTGGGGTCAGGGAGGGTGAGGAGAGCATTCTGGGAATTGTGGTTTTCTTTGTGTATGCACTGTTTCAAACAACCAATGAAATGGGCAGCGGACTCCCAGGAGCTGAGTTGCCTATTCTATATGGGGATTCTATATCGGGATTTTCACTCACAGAATTGTATCTTCAGCATACTTCCACTCAAGAAATGAGGAGCATTAACCATCAGCTAGATGGACTGAGAAAAGGGTGAATGGCAGGTGAACAGACTAACACTGTCATTTGGCAAACTCTGGGTCTATGTAGATCTTGCCTTATTCAAGGAAGGAAGACCCAACATCATAGGGTCTATGGGGAAATGCAGCCAGACAAGAGAAAGGGGACAGCGTCTTGAAGACTAAGAGATAGGATATACTTCTGAAAAGCTGAAAATTTTAAGGAAAGCTGAAATTTAAAAGGATACTAGGCAAGGCTTCTATTAAAAAGTCAACATGCAAAAGAAAACGACAGAATGATATGAAGAGAAAAATCAGATCAGATAAGTGATATGGTTTCACCCAAATCTCATCTTGAATTGTAGTTCCCATAATCCCAACGTGCCACGGGAGGGACCCAGTAGGAGGTAACTGAATCTTGGTGATGTACTCCCATGCTGCTGTTCTCATGATAGTGAGTTCTCATGAGATCTGATGGTTTAACGAGGGGGATTCTCCCCCTTTGCCTGGCACTTCTCCCTGCTGCCACCATGTGAAGAAGGTCATGTTTGCTTCCCCTTCCACCATGACCGTGGTTTCCTGAGGCCTCCCCAGCCATGCAGAACTGTGAATCAATTAAGCCTCTTTCCTTTATGAATTACCCAGTCTCAGCTATGTCTTTATTAGCAGTGTGAGAATGGACTAATACAATAGGAAAAGACTATCCCAAACCAAAAACAGTAACACATTCACAGCGAGAAAGCTAATAAAATACAATAAAAAGTCAAATCAATGAATCACAGGGCTAACTTGAGATGCTATCTGAAAATGCAATGGGCAGAGACAAAACAATGAGAGTAAATACAGAAGGAAATGGAAGAGGAAAAATAAAGGATAAAAACTAAAAATAGGGATAACTGGGGTTTCTAAAGAAAATACCAGAATAAGTGAAATGAAAACAATAATAAAAGATGAAGGGAAACTATCTTAGGTAAAAGAAATATGGATATGCTGTACTCTGCTTGAAAGGATTTATTATAAACCAGAAAAAAAAATCAATGAAAAGGGACATTTCACCTAGATTAAATTTTACAATTTCCAAAAAGTATATGAATAAAGAAAATATTGTTCAAACATCCAAGTAAGGAACAATAGGTTATCTATGAAAGAAAAAATAATTGACTCAGCCTCAGACTTCTATTCCTTAACACTAATTGCCAAAAAAATAATTAAATAGTATCTAATGACTTTGAAGGGCAGAAGCCCATTTTTTATGTGTAAATATATATTACTCATCTACCTTTTCTTTTTTTAAAAAAAAAATCACAATGTAATTCAATCAACCAAGAGATTAAACAAAATTAAGATTTTAAGAATGAAGATATCAAGGTAAATGAACTGGTGATGTACACTAAACCCAGCTAACCATAAAGATAAGTCTAAATAATTGTGGCAAATGTGACTATAACACCAAATTCAAATGTCAAAATTTATTCTTGAATGCAAAGTCATATAATGTAAAAAAAAAAAAAAAAAGAAAGAGGCATTATATTACAGTTACCAGGATTTGAAATCCAGATTATATAAACAAAGTTGGGGAAGAAAAGGGAAACACTGTGACAGTATGCTAAATTTCAAATATTATCTAAAAGTGACTCAGAGATACTGTTTTGGCTGGATTTTTACAATTGGAAAAATACAAGTTGAATCTTTTTGAGGACCTTAAAATTACTCATTAATAGAATGTGAAAGAGAATGCATACTTGGGAAAGACAAAACAATGAAAACTTAGCATTTAGCAATAACTATAAACAATCCAAATATCTATCTATAGAATGTTGATTAAATAAATTACTATTACTCTAGAATCATAAAGGAATAAAATACAGCCATTAAAAAAAATCACATCGTAAAACATTTTGTCTTGGGAAAGAAAATGTAGACAATATAGGAAGGAGTGAGAGTTTGAGAAAGTTTGTGCCCTGTGATCTCAATTTTTAAAAACATAATATTTTATATATTATAGATTTTAGATTAAAAAATATACAAACATGGGGTGGCAGGGGTGGGGGGGAAGACTAAAAGGATATTTGCCAGAAGGTTAACAGTGATTATCTGAGTTGAAAAATAAGATTTCTATTTTCTTCGAATTGCTTTTTGGTATATATAGTTTTTGACAAAACACACTTAAAATAAATATTAACGCCGTAAATACAAGTCAGTTTCATGCTACGTATCAAGGATCGGCATGGTTTTTTTTCTGTAATAATAAATATTTTAGGCTTTTCCATTCATATGATCTCTGTTGTAACTACTCAGCTCTGCCATAGCACTGCAAAAGAAGCCAGACACAATATAATCTAATCAATAGAACTGTGTACTAATAAAGTTTTATTTACAAAAACTGCATTTGGGGCCACAATTTGCCTACTGTATATCAATATCTGATATTAAAGGTTTAGAAATTATTTAAGTATACTATTTTTCTGTTTTCTGTAATTGTTTAGCATAAATGGTGTGTTTCCAGATTAGAACTGTCCAATGGAAGTTTCTCTGATGACGGAGATGTTCTATATTTGTGCCATCTCATACTTTAGCCACGTAGTGTTGAGCACTTGGAATGTGGCTGGTGCACCTGAGAAGTTCAATTTTAATTTATTTTAACTAATTTAAATTTCAATAGCCACACGTGAACCATATTGAACAATGCAGGTCTAGATCACATGCTATTTGTCTGTGTTTTCTTCCCACTGTGCACACATAGAAGGGGACAGCTACTGATTTTATCACTTTACTTCCCTACCAGACGTCATTGTCTTAATTCTTATCAAAACTCCCTTGTGAGGAATGAACATGGTGAAGATTGTCTGAAGGACACTTTTTCATCAATGTACTTATGTATGAGGGTCCCTACCCTCACATTTTGTTCCCCAAATGATTTAAAGGTGCTAAAAAGTAAAAATGAATAAAAATGAGCACATGTTCCATATATACACTGCTTCCAGGGGACACAACTTAAAATATAGTGGCTAACGCCTGTAATCCCAACACTTTGAGAAGACAAGGTAAGAGGACTGCTTGAGCCCAGGAGTTCAAGACTAGCTTGGGCAACATGGCAAAACCCTGTCTCTGCAAAATAAAAAAAAAAAGCCAGATGTGGCATGTGTCTGTGGTCCCAGTTACTGAGGAGCCCAAGGCAGGAAGATCCCTTGAGCTCAAGAGGTCAAGGCTGTAGTGAGCCACATTCGCACCACTACACTGTAGCCTGGAAGACAGAGTGAGACCCTGTCTCAATAAATAATAAAATATAATAATATGTATTTTTAAAAAAAGAATAGTGAGAGGTTGACTGAAAAAAAAAGAAGCCCAATTAATATAGCAGGGAATGATGGGGTCTGCGGAACTAGCAAGGGTTGCCCAAAGAGCGAGTGCAATTCAAACCATGTATTCTTAACACTCTGAGGCCAAGAAAAACCTATCTGCAGGCAAGAGCCAGCCACCAGTGGCCACACAGCAACTACCAATCTCTACCTTGTTTAAACCCAGAGGAGACATTTCTATCCTGAAAATCTGGGTTAAATTCACATTTTTTAATCTTACATGTAAACTTTAAATCCTTTTTAAAATATAATTTACATTGTGCTTAAAATTAAGAACAAAATAAACACAAAACTTTAGACAGTAGTTTGATGAGTTTTACAGATGGATATACCCAGTAACCATCACCCTAGTTGAGATTTAGGATGGGAACTGGCAAAGTATGGCCTGCCGTCTATTTTTGTACTGTCAGAAAATAAAGGATTTTATATTTTCATATAGTTGAAAAAAAATTATAATATTTCATTGTATGTGAACTATATATGGAATTCAAATTTCAATGTACAAATAAGTTTTTATTGGGACACAGCTATGTTCATTTGTTTACATGTCTATGGCCACATTTTGGCTATAATGGCAGAGCTAAGTAGTTGTAACACAGACCATATGATAGGAAAAGTCTAATATGTTTACCATCTTACCTTTTGCAGAAGAAACTGGCTGACCTCGATTTAGAACAGTGCTATCATACCAGAAAATTGTCTCATGTCTCTTTAAATTCTCCACATACGATACCCATCCCAGGCAACCACTGATCTGATTTCTCTCATTGTAGATTAAATCTACCTATTCTAGAACTTTGTATAAATGATATAATATATATCTTATTTCTCTGGCTCCTGTCTCTCAAATAACATCTGTGAAATATATCTATGTTGCATATATCAGCAACTTGTTCATTTTTATTGTTGAGTACTATTCCATTGTATGAATACACCACAATTCAATTATCTATTCACCCCAGGACAACTAAGTTGTTTCCAGTTCTTAGCTATTACGAATAAATCTGCTGCTGTCATTCGTGTACAAGTCTTCTGAATGCAAATAATGAACAAGTCTCTCAGTTACTTAGTGGAATTGCTGGGTCACAGGATAGGTATGTGTTTAACTTCATAAAACACTGCCAGCCTTTGATTTTCTTACCAGCAATGTATCAGAGTCCCAGTTGTATTATATCCTAACAGCACTTGATATTATCAGTCTTTTTCATTTAAACAAATACAGTAAGTATAATATGGCATCTCATGATTTTAACTTACATTTTCTTCATGACTAATCATGTTGATCATCTTTCAGTGTGCTTATTGGCCATACATATATCTTCTTTTGTGAAGTATCTAAACCGTGAACATTACAACTATTCCTGTTTTTTCTCCTTTGCTTTGGCTACTTGGAAGCTTAGAGCTTAATTAAAGGCCTAAATACAATAACTATGCAGGATTTTCTGGCAGGTTGGGACTCCAACTTGAATGTTTATTTCATCATCTCTTTATCCCCTTATTTCCTTTCTCTCCCAATTTTTCATCTAATGAATTTTTATCCTGTGTTTTTCCATTTTTTTTTTTTTAGCATGGCTTATCCTATTTTGGAATGAAGCAGGTGACAACCAAAGGAAAAAGGGCTGAAACTGGCTGGCCTACCTCTCACGCACAAGGAACTGTGTTGGGCCATGGGAATATAGGGAAGAATATGTCCTTGCCCTTCAGGAACTCATAAAAAAAGAAGGCAGGAACTCATTACAAAACAAGGCAACAAGTGCAGCAACAGAAGGTGGTCCCAAAGGACACCAGGGCACGTGGGGGATGAGGGCAGGAGGTTTTGGGAGGAGATGACTCTTGACTATGTGTTGACTGAAGAATGAGAGCAGTGCCTTGAAAGAGTGTGGTGTCCTTGGGGTTTGGTGGGTATGGGGATGCATGAGAAAATATTGTAGAACTATTAATAGGAAATATGTGATGCAAAGGTACGTAATGCGTTCTAGGAAAATGCATGATTTAGCACAAGTGGAACACCAGGTGGGGAAAGTCAGGAAATGAAGAATATGTCACGTGACATCTAACAGCCCAATGCGAGTCACACAGCCAAACCCAAAGTCAAACGGCAGGGAAACGTCACTCGCTTTTAGTGGTAGAAACTGCAAAGTCCTATTGTAAAGTCACATGTGAACCCCAAAGTCATATTCAACCATGGGGAAGATGAAGGATTGGGGCCATTCATGCATTCTATCCCAGCAGCATTCCGTGGGAGAGGTGTTAAGTGCCTACAGCGGAAATTTGGACAACAGCTCAGACAAAGCGAATTTCTGAACCACATTTGGGTATAAACAGCAGTCTGGATGATGTGGTTTCATACTGAAGCAGGAGGGCTACAAACAAACCTCTCAAACACCGAACAGGGAAGGAAGTGGGAATTTTATTTGGCCAAGAGTTACGGCAGCATAGGTGCCTCAATAACCGAGCTCCCCGACAAAACAAAACCTTGGCCCTTTAAAGACTTACAGTCTGAAGGTGCACATGTGAAGGGTCGAGAGCATGAGGGATGTGACTAGGAGGGGGTCTGAGCAGTTGAGCAAGAACAATGCCTTCTGGGGAAAATTCCTCCATACCATGTCCGTGATCTATAGATAGGGTTGTGGTTAGCAGTAGGGGGTTTAATCCTTTAGACCTGACCAGCACCAACTGGTCCCTTCTCTGGCTGACTTTTAACTTCTCCTTTTGAGATGCAATGTAGAAGACTAAAGGAGACATGACCCTAGAAGCTCAAGAGGAGGGGGTCTCCTTCCTCATCCCCTGCCTTAAGAACTTCACCTATAACATTAGTGAGAGTTCTCACGCTCATTCTCATTCTCAATTTCCTGATCCTCTAAAGAAACTGATTGATAATGATTCATATAATATACTTGTGATGTGGTTCTCTGGTTAACTACAGCAGTGATGAATCTTCTAATCATCTGAAGGAACGGGGAGACAAACAAGGGAGTAACAAGCAAACACCTATTATTATTACAACACTTGTGATGAGAGTCTTGAATCCTCCCAAGGATGAGAACCAACCTCCAAACAAGGACTCGGGTTAAATCCATGCCATACCTGCACAGTCACATGTGCCAGTTTGGTCGTGTCTCTTACAGTGTCCTCAACTGCTTGACCCTGGTCGTCTATGTGTAGGCAGCAGTTGGTTAGATTGAATTTTCCACAGACTCTTCCTTCAGCTGCTAGCAAATAATCTAAGGCCAACCAGTTCTGATAAATCGCATTTCTCATTTGAATTTCTTGTCAGGCCAAAATGGACAGAGCTTTGCCTGTTTCATTAGTGAGTATTTCCAAGACAGCCTGCAACCGGATGATCTGATTGAGCCTGTAAATAGGAGTCCAGTATCCCCATGAGCCATCCTCTGCCCACGTGGCTGACCTATAATATTCAATAATTCTCTCCGGTGGCTACCCATCATCTTTCCATTCACCTCTCTTTAGAATTCTTTTCTCCTGGGTGGAGTAGACCAGATATCCTAACAGCTCACCTGTCTTAACAGATAATAGGAAAAAAGAAGGCTTAATGGTGCCTATGACACAGCTACCTGTCCATCTTTCAGGCAGTTGTACATATGCTCTATGTCCACATAACCAGTACAATCCAGCCAGGGCAGTCCAGTCTCTCCGATACCCAGGTTGGTTCCAAGCATCCTGTAATTTTGGGAATTTCAGAAGGGTGTTCTTTTCTGTGTAAGTTGAGCTCCACCAGGTTGCAGTGTCCACTGTTCCATTATACAATTGTTGCCCTAAGCAGCTCAGCTTTCCTACTGGAACAGTGAAGCCTTTTCCTTCTCTGACCAAACAGTATTGTCCAATAATTGAAAACTTTAAAACCCAAAAACTGTTGGTCTGAATTCTTTGAACTGAGACAGGGCTGGGGACAGGGTCAGAGGGTAGTAACGCATGAGCTTCCCATGGCCACCGATCACCCATAGCAGTTCCTCCACATACATAGCAAGAAGTGACATTAAGGGAATGGGCTATATTTTCAGCGAGATGGAAGAACAAATTCTTTGTCTTTTTCAGAAGCTCCAGCACTGGCTCATTTAATATATCACAGAAGGTCTTGTACACTGGCTGGGACAAGCATTTTTGGATTTTTCCCTGAATCTGGATACTGACTCCAGGATCAAGTCCTTTCCCATCAATGTCTAACATTACACTCTCCCCTTTTTCCTATTTGGGGTCTTGGTGGTTTGTGATTTTTAATTCTACTGGGTTACAATGTCCCGAGATGCAGGGAACATTACCCCATGGAATGGTGTCCCTCCTTTTTATAAGGCAAACAGGATCATTTTTATCATCTTTCCATGTGGCCCAGATGAGGCATGACCAATAAATGCATTTACTGCACCAGAAGGTTCTCTGGCAGATATACTTATGCTTTTTCCGTAACTTTGTTCCCATCTGAGGGAACCACAGGGTCCCCTCCATCCCAACCACTGGAATGATAGCCATTGATGGCTGCACAGGCATCAAACCTTAGTGTGACCTATTTTGGGCTTCCCTTTTCCTCTGTTTTAACTATTAACTTAGTAGTCCATCACCTGGTTATGAGTTTAATTTCAAAAGTTGTATGCAAAGGGAATTCTGATGGATCACAGCATACATCGGGTTGTCCATCCCCTGGGTTACTCATCTTATACTGAGTACCATTATATAAACAGGTTCCCTTCTGCATCCCTGCACATTCATAATAACTGTAGAACAAAAGAATGGCAGTAACTTTCTGTCCTACCTCAGTAACCTCGTGCATACACTGAGAGCATTCTCCCAAATCAGTTAATTTCCCTACTGTATAAGTCTAAATTTTAAGAAGAACAAGTCCCACGATGAGTTTCCTCATGCTTCGGCTGTGCATGGACCAACCAGCTTCCAGGATGTGGCTGGAGCAAGGCTTGTTGTCCTTCTCAAGGTGATTCTGCAGTCATTGTCTGGGTCTGGTCTAGCTTCCCAAGTTTCAGCTGCTGCAGGCTTTACACGGTTGTGGTGGATCCAGGGTGAGATTCCCTCTACCTTTATGGCTGTGGGGGTGGTCAGGATGATGGTCCAGGTTCCTTTCCACTGTGGCTTCAGAGGGACTACATTTCAGTCCTTTATCCACATGTGACCACCTAGTGAAAAAGGGTGAACGGGGGAGAATAAGCTTACAGGGCCTCTTTCATTTACCCAGGTTGAAATATCCTGAGTGATTTTTCCTAGAGCTTGTAACTATCATCCTAGCTCAATTTCTCCCCACAGCTGAGGAGTTCTCGGTAGTGCTCACAGTATGAGAGGGGGCCTATGATATAAGAGTTCGCAGGGAGAACATCCTGTTTTCTTAGAGGGAGTACATCTAATTTTGAATAACACCAAGGGAAGTGCCTGCACCCACTTTAATCCTGCTTCCTGACACATTTTCTTTAAGCTATTCCTAATGGTCCAGTTCATCCGTTCCACCTTTCCGGAACTCTACGGTAGGTAGGCGGCATGCAGCTTCCAAGTGATACCAAATGCCGTTGCTGTATTCCGGACCAAGTCAGCCAGAAATGCTAGTCTGTTGTCTGAACCGATGTGCAATGGCAGTCCAAACCTGGGCATGAGATCTTGACGAAGCACGCGGGTTACTTCATGGGCCTTTTCAGTCCTAGCCGGGAAGGCCTCTACCCACCCAGAATACGTGTACACCAGGACCAACAAATGCTTATGTCCCCCACACTTGGGCATTTCAGTGAAATCTACCTGGAGATCTTCAAATGGAGCTGCTCCATAAGCTTGAATGCCTGGAGGGATGGCTGAACCTTGCCTCTCGTTGTGCTGCTGACAGGTAATGCATCGCTGTGCCACAGTTTTGGTCAGGGCCAATAAATGTGAGATGTAAAAATACTGGCCTAACAACTTCTCAAGTGACTCTTGGCCTCTATGAGTGGTTTCATGTATGGTCTGTATAACTGCGGCCCCTAAGAGCTGCAGCAGCATTACTCTTCCATCTGGTAGCCGGACTCATCCCTCTTTAATTATTTGCCTCCCTACCCCCAGCTTGGAGAAAATCCTTTTCTTCCTTAGAATAAGTGGGCACCAGGTCAGGTATCTGGGGAATTAGAGGGGCTGTAACTGCTGCTTGGTAGGGAGTAGATGCCATCTTAAGAGCTGCTGAATCAGCTTGGGAATTTCCCAGGGCCATGAAGGTATGGGTCCACTGATGTACTCGGCAGTACACAACTACCACCCTTCGGAGCTTCCAAACTGCTTCTAACAACTGCAAGATTTCATATTGGTACTTTATTTCTTTTCCCCCTGAATTTAAAAGTCCTCTTTCTTTGTACAGTGCCCCATGTACTTGAAGAGTTAGAAAGGCATAGCAGGAATCAGTATAAATGTTCACAGCCTATCTTCACTCAGTTCTAGGGCTCAGGTCAGAGCAATAAGTAAGTTCAGCCTTCTGAGCCGAAGTACCCTGAGGCAGTGGCTTGGCCTTGATTGCAGTGTCCAGAATTACCACTGCATAGCCTATACACCTTTCTCCTTGTGGATTAACAAAACTGCCTCCATCCACATACAACTCCCAGCCTACTACCATCCATGGTTGATCCCAAAGATCGGAACTGCTGGAATAAACTGAGTCCAATACTTCAACACAGTTGTGTTTGACTAGGCCTTCTGATACCAGGAGCAAAGTGGCGGGGTTTAAGGTGTTACAGACCTTGATGGTGATGTGGGGATTTTCACATAGCAGGCTCTGGTATTTGGTTAACCTAGCACTTGTCAACCGATGATGTCCTTTGGTATTCATTACAGTCACTACTGCGTGGGGTGCTTTGATATTTAAGTTTTACTCCAGAGTTAGCTTATCAGCCTCCTGTGCTAGCAGAGTGGTTGCTGCCAGGGCCCTTAAACATGGGGCCATCCTTTGGAAACTCCGTCCAGCTGCTTGGAGAGATAGGCTACAGGCCTGGGACAAGGTCCCACTGTTTGTTAGAACTCCAACTGCTATTTTTTCTCTTTCTGACACATACAATGTGAAGGACTTTGTTAAATCAGGTAACCCCAAAGCTGGGGCTGACATAAGTTTCACTTTCAGTTCCTGAAAGGCCTGCCGCTGCTGGGATCCCCATTCAAAGGGTCCCTTGTCTCTCCACTTTGTAACTTCATATAGGGGTTTGGCCAGTACTGCGAAGTCTGGAATCCACAATCTACAGAAACCCACGGCTCCCAGAAACTCTCTCTCACCTGCCTTCTGGTTTCGGGTCCCGGCAGGTTGCAAATGACTTGTTTCCTCTCTGCTCCTAGGCTGCGCTCTCCTTGCCGGATGGTGAACCCGAGATATCGCACTTGCTGTCAGCAAATCTGGGCTTTCCTTTTAGACACTTTATACTCACAGTCCTCCAGGTGCCAAAGTAAGGCAACTATTCCTTTTGCACACCCGACTGCAATAGGGTATCCCAATAAAAGTTCGTCAGCATATTGGAGCAACATGCAGCCTAAGTCCTTAGCAGGAAACTTCTGGAGGTCATGGGCTAGTGCCCCCCCAAAGATGGTAGAAGAGTTCTTGAACCCTTAGGGTAGCTGGCTCCAGGTGTACTGGGTGGTTATACCCGTTTCTGGATTTTCCCATTGAAAAGCAAATAGTTTCTGACTCTCTGAGGTCAGTCTAATGCAAAAGAAAGCATCCTTTAAGTCCAAGCAGCGAACCAACTATCCTCCACTGGCAATAATCTCAACAGCATGTATGGGTTAGGCACAGTTAGGTGCAAAGTCACAGTAGCCTGATTAACCAAACACAAGTCCTGCACTGGCCTGTCGTCTTTGGTCCCTGGTTTAGGAACAGGCAAGAGGCGGTGTTCCATGGAGACTGGCAAGGAACTGTAATTCCATAGTCCTTTAAGCATTTGAGATGGACTTGGATGCCTGCGAGAGCTTCACTTGGGACCAGGTACTGTCTCTGTCTGACGGGTAATGCCCCTGGCTTTACTTTGATAACCACTGGGACTTGGTTTACTGCCAGTCCTGGGGGGTTGTCCTCTGCCCAGACCCATGGCCATCATTTGGCTAGAGCAGGGGTTATTTAACATCCTGGTTCAGTCAGGAAGAGTCTCCATTCCTGCTCCCGAGGGACTCTGAAAGCCATGATAATCCCTGCCTGAGGCAGTTTTAGCTGCAAGGAGCCCTCATCAGTGAAGGTGATAGTAGCTTTTAGTTTGCTGACAAGTCTCTCCCCAAGAGGGATAAGGGGCAGTCCAGCATGTACAAGAACTGATGTATAATCTCATGGCCTCCCACCGCACAGGTCTGTGGTAGGCAAAAAACCTGCTTTTCCGAAATTCCAGTTGCCCCAAGTATGTCTATTGTCTTACTGGACAAAGGGGCCACGGGTTGTGTCACCACCGAGTGCTCCGCCCCGGTGTTGACCAAGAAGTCAATGTCCTTGCCCCACACTGTCATCCTGACCATGGGCTCTTTGGGGGCAATTGAGCCCAGTCCCTTCAGTCCAGTGGCCCTTTCCTTAAATTGAACAGAGCTCCTTTACTTTCGTCTGAAACCTCAGGCTTAAGATCTCCCTGTTTTCCTGTCAACTGGGGGCACTTGTCTTTCCAGTGTCCCACTTCCTTACAGTAAGCACACTGGTTACGCTGCAGGCACAGGTGATTAGACTGGGTAGCCCTCCAGGAGCCCCCCTTTCTCCACCATTTTGGGGGTGCTCCTCTAATAGCAGCAGCTCCACTTCATGGAGCTTGATGCTCATTTTCTCTATGCCTTTCTCTATGGCTTACTGTGTCTCTGTTCACAAACACCTGGTTAGCTATTTCCAATAACTGAGGTATTCATGCCCACAAATGCTGCCTGCTTCTGTAGCTTTCTCCTAACATCTTCTGCACACTGACTGACTAATGCCATATTTACCATGCATTGGTTTTCGGGGCTCTCAGGATCGAAAGGAGTATACAGGTGATAGGCTTCACATAGCCTCTCATAGAACTGTGCCGGGCTTTCCTCTTTCCCTTGAATAACCTCAGAGACTTTATTGATGTTTGTAGCTTTCTGGGCTCCCTTTTTCAATCCTTCCAGTAAGGCCTCTCTATACCCGATTAGCCTTTGCATGCCCTTCGGGGTGTTTAGATCCCACTGGGGGCCAATCCCCAGTAGCTGGGCCTGACATGCTCTTGGGGATTCTGATAATCTGCTGGAACATGCTCCTCCAACCATTTGGAAGCGGCTTGGAGTACTCTCCACATTTCATCAGTGTTAAAAAGACACATAAACAGCTGGTGGCAGTCAGCCCAAGTGGGGTTTGAATCTGGACAATAGTTTGCAGTAGGTCAATGAGAGCTTGTGGCTTCTTGGTATAAGACGGGGTGTTATTTGTTACTTTCCAGTTGATAAGATCAGCTGAGGTGAATGGCAGGTACGTGGTATGTGAAAACATGTCTTTCCACCATGTGACCATCCTCAACCACTCCGGCATACCTCTGCTCTCTTAAAGGCATCTGCACCCCTGCCTTAGGTAGCAGACGAGCTGCTAGAGGAGGAGTTTCTTTCAGGAGGTGGGCAGCTATGGGAAGAGTCCCTCCACATTCTTTCTTGTCTACCCTGGGTGGTTTAGGGGTATGCAATTCTAGAGGGGGTGCCGAGGTTTCAGGCCCAGGGGCAAGGACTCCTTCCTCCTGATAAGGGGGAGGTATCATCAGCAAAGGCTTTTCTGCCATTGGATCTGCCAGGACCTTAGGAGTCTGTGTCCCTCAGTGGGTGGAGCGGGGTTTTTCCCTAGCTGTCTGCCCCTTTGCCATCAGTACAGTTGCTGCCTGTCCTCTTAGCCACTGTGGGGGGTTTAGAACTAGCTGCAGCCATGATCTATATATGGATATTGATCAGGTTGTACTGGCTTGCATGTAACCTTATGCTATACTTTGGAGACAAGAGACCTGTCTAAGCTTCCCTCTGAGGGCCAATCCACCCCAAATGCTGGCCAGTCTACCTCACATAAGGTCCTCAGCTTTCCTGCTGTCATAGTCATGCCATAATCTCCACTAAATCCCTTCTTGAAATTTTTCAGCATGGTCCCCAGAGAAGTAGGCTTGCTATGAGTGTGACACAAGTTTTTTGCACAGAAACAGCACTCACAGGCAGTAAAGAGAGTCTTACTCCACCCTCAGTTTCTCCCACCCTGCACCGCATGACACACTTGCTTTCAATTTCACTTCAGGCCAGTAGGACCATCTCCCTCTCAGGAGTGTTTCAGACGCGGCTTGGCATTGAAGAGTTTGTTACTTCCCCCACAATACCTAGATTGCGAGGGCACCTCCTTCTACCCATACGCGGATCACCCCTAATCCCAGCCAGCCCCACAATATGCTCGGAGCTTATGGTCTCCTCTAACGGACTTGCCGCTCCCACATTTCACGGCTGGTGAGTTCAACTGGACTCCTCCAATCACTTACACAGTCATACATCTCCCACCACCAAAATTGAAACCAAAAGCAAAACTTTCAAGGTTAGTTACAGGGAGAGAGAGAGCCAAGTTCAGGAGTGCCAAATTCAGCACATGTGGGTGATCAGGCCACACTGCCACCTAAAGAAGGTGGGCGAGTTTCTCAGGACGGGTCCTACTGTGTTTCTGTCATCCAGACACTCCAGGCACCTGTTCCTTCTCAGTGTTCAGCCACTGGGTGGATCCGCTGTGGGGGCCTACCCTGCTTTGCTCTGGCAAGGCATTCCATTGGGGCCAGTGCCTACCCAGGAGCGCTCTCAGGACTCACGTCTCCCAAGTGGGCTGGAGTCCCCTGCAGGGATGCTCCACAGGGCAAGACAAAACCGCCTGGGAGGCTGTCCCGGCTGTCCACCAACCAAAACTCGCTTCCTGGTCAGGGAACCAAAGAATGAAGCAGGAGGGCCCAATCAAACCTCTCCAACACCAAACAGAGAAGGAAGCGGTAATTTTATTCAGCTGGGAGCTGCGGCAGCATCGATGCCTCAACAACTGAGCTCCCCGACAAAGAAAACCTTGGCCCTTTTAAAGGCTTACAGTCTGAGAGGTGCACATGTGAGAGGGTCGAGAGCATGGGGAACGTGACTAGGTAGGGGTCTGAGCAGTTGAGCAAGAACAATGCCTTCCGGGGAAAATTCCTCCATACCATGCCCATGATCTGTAGATAGGGTTGTGGTTAGCAGTAGGGGATTTGATCCTTTAGACCTGACCAGCGGCGCCAACCGGTCCCTCCTCTGGCTGACTTTTAACTTCTCCTTTTGAGATGCAATGTAGAAGGCTAAAGGGGAAATGGCCTTAGATGCTCGGGAGGAGGCGTTCTCCTTCCTCAATACCTCTGGGATAGTACAGGGAAATATGAGAACAGCACAGAAAATTTACACTGTTCCAGAAATCCGTCTCTAATTAGCTACAACTAAGGTACCCACCACAGAGGACAGTAAGGGAACTGGAGCCTCAGTTCTAACAAACTGAAATCTACCAAATGCCAGTAGATATCACACTGTTCTCTGGATTGGATTTTTGTATTTAAAGATGAAAACAGAGATTCTGCCTCCAAAATCCATGTCAGCATTCTATTGTCCAGTTTTCATTAAGCATGTGATTATAACCATCAGATAGTTAAACTGTAACTGGCACAAATGCAATTGCATTGTTAAAAAATATTCCTGAGTACCACACTCATCCCAGTACTAGCAAACTGCTATGCTAATATCTTGGCACATGTGACTAATAATGAAATGAGTTATAACTGTGTGTTTGGATCACATTACATTGCTTCAAGTGTATCATAATATTTTATAGCTTAATGGAGAATCTGGCTTATAGCAATACAGGAAAAATAAATCTCAGCCAATCATCATCCATTAAAAAAAAAAAAATCTACATTCAGCAGCTGACAAGATTTTAACCATCAATAACAATTACACTGAAACCTTTTTGACGCAATAGGTATATTTTAATATCAATAACATAAAATATACCCTCACTAATGGAGATATATTAAGATATTGATTAGTTATGCAAGAAAGTTTATGCTCATTCGAGTCCCACTAGTAATTACGAGCAGGCTGTTGACTACTCCTTGAACCACATCTTTTAGTCCATTTCCCTTTTTCTACCCAGGAGTATACTTGGCTGGCAGACAATCAGAACAAACAGACATTCCTAGAAAATGTGAACCATATGTGCAACCTAATGCAGCAAGCATTTGCTGAATGCCTACTAGGTGCATCCTAACCATGCTGGGGGGTGCCAGGACTACACAGTGGAAAGGGACACCCCGTTTGCTCAAGAAGCTTATGGTCTAGTGGAGGAGACAGGGAGGACCACAGCATACAGAAAAGATGAGAACGGGGCATGCAGAGAGGCAGCTGAGCCAGCCCAGTGGGGAAGCAGAGGAGCCACTAATAACTGTACCGTAAGGCAGAGGAAGCAGAGGCAGGGCTGGGAGGAAGCAGGGGAGCTGGAGCACAGGCTGCAGAGTGGTGCCTTTTCAACATTTTTCTCAGATTAATATGTGGACATGACAGTTGCTAGGACACTAAAGGAAAAAATGTTAAAGGAAGTAATGGGAAAGCAAGATGTGTGGAGATGTGCACAAAGGCAGCAGAGGACTGGAGCTGTCTAATGCATTCACTAACCCAACCAGAGGGCCCAGCTCAGTTCCCCACAGGGACCCTGGGGCCCAGCTGCTCTTCCCAAGCTGGAGGTCAGGCCAAAGGAAGCACAAGTGTAACCACCTATGGGTTCTTCCTGCCCATCTCACAGACAAAACCAATTCACTGAGACTGTGGCATTGCAATAAAGAAAAAGTTTAATTGACCCAAGGCCAGCCATGCCACTTGAGAGTCAGAGTTATTATTCAAATCAATCTCCCTGAAAATTCAGAGGCTAGGGTTTCTCAAGGATAGTTTGGCAGAGAATTGATTTCTGGGTGGGGCCAAAGGACTGGTTAATGGTTCCAGTTCCCGGTTGGAGCCATCAGTGGCCAGAAATGCAAAAACCTGAAAAGATATTTCAAAAGGCCAATCTTAGGTTCTACAATAGTGATGTTATCTTCAGAAGTAATTGGGAATGTTGCAAATCTTGTGACCTCTGGAATAACGTCTGGCAAGACTCCTCTTTCTCCTAACCTGCTGGTCTTTCATTAGCTTTACAAAGGTGGTTTAGTTTTGGAAAAGGGCTATTATCATTCAAATTATAAACTAAATAGCTCCCAAAGATAGCATGGCCTAAGCCCAGGAATGATTAAGAGCAGAGTGGAGGTTAAAGGTGAGATGTGGGTTGGTTTATTAGATCTCTTTTACCATCATAATTTTCTCACTGTTAAAATTTTTGCAAAGGCAGTTTCACAAGTGTTCTAGGGCTTGGAAGGGGAAAGTTCAACACCATGGGTGAGGAGGAACAGGCAATGGGAATTCAGAAGAGGATCCATGGAGGAGTGGCATTTGGGAACTAAATAATTTGAGAATGATTCAAGAAACCAGTGTGTTTTTTTGGTATTTCAATCACTACAGATGATTTTCAAAGTTTAATAGTCTCTCTCTCTCTCTCTCTTTTTCTCAGAAACTTGCCTGCCTTGTAGTTTCCATGCCTACGTTTAGAAGGGGTGGTGCCAGCCCCCATGCTGATCCTGAATCCTTGCTTCCTGCACATGTGATAAGCACAGAGGTCTTGAGTCTCAGAATTGACCAAGGAGCCAGAGCTACCACTTTCTGCCAGCCAGTATCCTATCCACCAGCCACTCTGGACTTCGTGAATCCCCATGTCATTCTGGGCATCAGGAAACCAAATGGTGAAGGTGTCACCCCTGCTCTGTCAGGTCTTCCAAGAATGAAGCTCATTTGCAATGCAAAGTAACATGAAAAGTACATTCTTTTAGCATTGAAGACATGTGCCAATTCCCCAGGCACTGGAAAATAGCAAAGACTGACGTTTTGATGTTATTTTTTAAGGCATTTTTTATAAAATGAAGATTCCCATTTTTTCACATTCTCCTGAACGGCACAGAGGTAAATGGAGTGAGAGAAAGAAGACTCTTTTAAAATATGATCTGTTTTTTTGTGTGCAGGCTGCTTAGAATGCCAATGCCTGCAGGCTATAGGAGAATTCAGATGAGAGAACTTCCTTCATTCCAAATTAAAAAACAAGAGAACTATACTTTAAGGCTATTTCTGCCTTGAAACTCTTCCTCAAACATGGTGTTTCACAATTACAATACAACCATTAACAAAGAGTGATTTTCTTTCAACTAGGAGTTGAAGTGAAACACAGACACCCTGCCGGTCACTCTTGGTGGCAAAGTTGCTGCAAAGCAAATAATAAAGCACTGGGGGCTTACTCTGACTTTCTTATCAGAGCCAGTCAACAAGAGTTTATATATAACAGTTTGTACAAAACCTAATTTTCTGCCTTGATGCCCAGGGAGGGGGTCTCTGCCTCACTACAGGGGTTAGTAAAGTATTCCCTGTACACAGAAGGTAATTCCAATTAGATCATGGTAACCAAGACCTCTAAAGCTCACGGGAGCCCCATAACTGCCTCTACCTAAAATTATTGTAACTCACGGCAAATGTTAATGTATCTTTGTACTGCTAAGTCTCTGATGCTCTAACTAAAGTTTCATCTAGCCCTTCTAATGCCTACCCCCAACCTTGGAGTCTCTGTCTTCTTCAACTAACTGGTGAGCTCCTTAGAGCTGGCCAGATCCCATTCATCTTCCTACTCTCAACTTCTATGGCAAGATCTGCCTACTGG
This sequence comes from Cacajao melanocephalus, assembly GCA_963573385.1. NCBI lineage: Eukaryota > Metazoa > Chordata > Mammalia > Primates > Pitheciidae > Cacajao > Cacajao melanocephalus. The sequence continues at coordinate 9,628 of CAUYLG010039269.1, read as the reverse complement.
TAGGCAATTAATATGTGCTTGTTAAATAAATGATGCAGAGTTTGACCCCCAGCAAGTTTGTCTCTTGCCCAAGATCACAGCTAATTAGGAACAGAATCAACCTAAGTCTCCCAATTCCCAGCCCCTTGTGTTTTCTTCTCAATGCCTAGAAATGAAGTAGGATATTTTCCTGACCTCTTCACAGGTGGGAACTGCAGTGCACAGGAGCTAGAACTAGCTGGCTGCTTTGGTGCCAGCAGGGGTGGACTCTACTTGCTCAGCCCCACTGTGTTCCATCCCTCACAGGAGAAGGGGATGCACAGATGAGAGGGTGCAGGAGACAAGGCAAGCATTTTGGGTGCCAACAGGCGCAAAACTCTATGTAGGCCCCATAGCAGCATCTAGTGGGGTGCCCATGACCCCTGAGGCCCCAGAAGGAGTGTTACAGTGCCCTTTTAGCTTTGCCATCTGCAGACAGCTTAAGTGTTAACAGCTCAGTGGAGGGTCAGCATGACAGCCTTTTGCACCCACATTTGTGGCACCCGAGTTCTTACCTGGCATCCAGGAGGAATGAGGTCACATTAACAAATTGGAGATGGGGAATGCAGGGGATTTTATTGCCAATTGGCTCTCAGCTGGAAGATGAGCTGACAAGGGGACAGAGTAGAAAAGGTAATCTCCAAAGCTACGGTGTCAAGCTGTCCCTCTGAAGTCAAGCCACTTCTATCTGACGTCCAACTATAGTCTCAGACAGTCTCCAACAGTCTCTGAAGTCTCTAACATCCAGCTGCTTCTCCTCTCTACTGGCTGAGCCTGGGGTTTTTATGGGCACAGGATAGGGGGCAGGGTGGGCCATGTGTGGTTTTGGAAAAGGCAACATTCAACTGGGAAAACAGGCATGTAAGTTCTCACTTTGGGCCACAGTATCAGGCTTTTCAGCTTGAGGGTGGGTCCTTCACCAGGGACCTGCCCTTTTCTGCCCAGAATTTCTCTGCATCTTGTCCCTAGCTGAAAGGAGTCAGAGATTATTAATAATGGCTTCCACTTCTTGAATACTTAGGTGCCACATTCTTCCCCTGGTACTATGCATACATTATTAATCTTTGTTACAACCCTAGATGATAGATAGTCCCTATTTTGCAAATGCTCAACCAAAGGAGGCATTTGTCCAAAGTCACAGAGCAAGTATATGGTACAGCTGGTGAGTGGGGCAGACTAGCCTGTCCCCACATCCCATGCTTTCTCACTCCAGCATCATCTCCTCCCTAATGAACAGAAACCAAAAACGTTTGTTGAAATGAATCACAAATGGCATAAAACTGTTGTTACCAAACCCCACTGGGAGCCACTCACCCAGTGCAGTAAGGCCAAACATCTACAGCTGAGATATTGCAGAAAAGGAAAGAGAAAGGAGGATGTTTGTTTACAGGGCACTGTGTAAGAGAACCAGGCAGTTCATGCTTAAGACCCAACCTCCACAATAGCTTGTAACAGGGGTGCCCAATCTTTTGGCTTCCCTGGGCCACATTGGAAGAATTGTCTTGAGCCCCGTGTAAAATACACTAACCCTAACGATAAGTGATAAAAATAAATAAATAAATAAATAAAATCTCATAATGTTTTAGGAAAGCTTACAAATTTATGTTGGTCTGCATTCAAAGCCATCCTGGGCCACATGCGGCCCATGGGATATGGGTTGGACAAGCTTGGCTTGTAAGCAAGGGTTTTTAAAGGCAGGGGTAAATTTCAGGAAAGCATAAGTTACAGGCAAAATTATAAATCAACAGATGAGGTGATACATTGCTTTGTCCTAAAAAGATGTGATATCTTGAAGTACAGGCTTATAGGTCATAGGTAGATTCAAAGATTTTCTCACCAGCTAAGGAAGAGAAGTTTTCTCTAGACACTTGGGGTCAGCAGAAAAGAATGTCAGATCTGGCCCACGGATGTGGCTTCTTCCAGGCCCTTCTGGAAGAAATTTAGGACAATGAATGACGCTCAAAACTCAGTCCTCAGTTCCCCCTTATCTGAGGTCTGTGTTCCAGTGGATTCACTAGGTGGGGGTCTGGGATTCTGAAAAGCAACCCAAGGATGAAAATGTTATCTTTAGTTTCTAAAGGGAACCAACCATCTCCTGACTCTAACTTCTTTGGCTATTGTTTTAAGCTATTATTACTTTCTTTCTTATCAAGTCACTCACTGACTTCTTGGGGCTAACTGATGCCTGGAATTTCCCTTAAAGAAACTGCAGGTACTTCTTTATTTTCAAGCCTGGGGAGGAGCCAGCAGGCCCCTAAGAGGGGTCCATGCTCCATCTTACCCTGACATGACTCAATAAATAGTAGATAAATTTTTTTCAAGGGTATGAAAAACATTGGTTTCCTTTTGGTGAGTACGTTATGAAAAAAATTAGAGTCAAATTCAAAATAAGCAAGGAGAGAAAGAATGTCTGAAGAAGCTGTTATACCTGTTTAAATAGTAATAAAAACACAAACTAAAGTCCTTTAGGTACAAAAACATAGAGAGGTAAAATCTGCCTGAGAGTCGGGATGACCCACAGGATTCTGGGAGCAGCTGTCTGCTATGTGCTTTAGTCCTGAGAGGTTAGTAATTTAAGGGGTTCATAAAAATAAGCAAACAAACTTTCAAAAGTCTGGACCTACATCTTCCTCTAAAAAGCCAACAAAGAGCTCCCGCTAAGAGATTGTCACAAACATACAAAGAATCATATTACAACCTCAGCAGTCTTACTTACAGCTTGGAAATGTGATCTTTTCTGTTCAAATGTGGTTGAAGTTTGTTGGGACTGGAAAATAGATTATTCTCTCCTTAAAAGGGCATGCTGACTGCTCTGTGGCCAGCACGAGCAGGTTATATCTTGGCTGATTTAGACTTTACTTGTGTCAGATTGGACCCAAACAATGTGTCTGGTCTGATTCCCCCTATCTTATCCAGACAGCAGGGATCATGTGGGCTTTGGAGATTTGAGCCCCAGAATACTGAATGCTGGTCTTGAGACTGGAGCTCCACAAGCAAGAATAAGAACTGCAACCAATTTAAAATACTGACTCCAACACCATGGACTGTTTGCACAAAACAGAAGCAGGAAAGATATAGTCCAGTCTCCTCATTTTACAGATGAGGAAACTGAGACCCAGAGGGAAGGAACCTGTGGACTTACAGACTGTTCTGGAAAATGCCCGTCTCGAGATCACAAGGCCAGTCTAGCAGAACGGCTGTTTGTTGTTGTTGCTGCTTAAATTGGAATTGCTTGCAAACATTTAACAATTAGAAAGCTCAGTATGGTGGTTCCTAAACACAGAATCACCATGTGCTCCCGCAATGCTACTTCTAGGTATGTATCCAAAAGAATTGAAAGCAGGTCAGTAAAACAGATATTTGTACAGCCATTTCCATAGCAGCATCATTCACAATAGCCAAAAGGTGGAAGCAACCCAGGTGTTCATCAACAGATAGATAGATAAACAAAGTGTAGCGCATACGTTCATAAGTGAAATATTATTCAGTTTTAAAAAGGAAGGAAATTCTGACACATGCTACAGCATGAATGAACCTTGCAAACATGATGCTAAGTGAAACAAGCCAGTCGCAAATGGGCAAATACTGTATGATTCCACTTATACGATGGACCTAGAGTAGTCAAATTCATAGAGACAGAAAATAGAACGTTAGTTACCAAGAGTGGGGAGTTATTGTTTAACAGTTTGGGGTTTTCGTTTGGGAAGATGAAAAGCGTTCTGGAGATGGACAGTTATGATAATTACACAGCAATATAAATGTACTGAAGCTACACTTAAAGACGGTTTAAATGGTAAATTGTATGTTACCTCTATTTTATCACAATTTAAAAATTAGATGTTTCTACATAAATACCTAGACTTCCAGTGTCACTTGAAAAATAGAAGAGCTGGTGACAGTGGGCCCACATCCCCACAGAAATCTGCACAGCAGCTGCCCCCTTAGAGAAGATGCTCTCCCATTTTGTGTGGCCACTGCCTATGCCCTCTTCATCCCTCTCCCTCACCAGCTGGGCACCTGTAGCCACCAGTTCCCAGACCTGGCTATGTGAAAGCAAAATATCTTGAGCCTTAAAAATCACTAAGCTAAAGGGAAAAATTCAAGCTTGGACCTGCATGGGGCAAACCTGTCTCCCATTCTATTCAAAATCATCCCTCTGCTGAGATAAATGCATACCTGATTGGCTCCTTTGGAAAAGCTAACCAGAAACTCAAAAGAATGTAACTGTTTGTCTCTCATCTAGCTGTGGCCTAGAAGCCCCCTTCCTACTTCAAGTTGCTTCAAGTTGCTTTGAGTTCTCCTGCTTTTGCTTTGAGTTGTCCTGCCTTTCCATACCAAACCAATGTTCATTTTATATATGCTGATTGATGTCTCATGTCGACCTAAAATGTATAAAACCACGATGTGCTCTGACCTCCTTGGGAACATGTCGTCAGGATCTCTTGAGGCTGTGTCGTCGTTGCGGGTCCTTAACCTTGGCAAAATAAACTTTCTAAATTAACTGAGACCTGTCTCAAATTTTGGGAGTTCAGAGCTACACACTGGAATCAGCAGGATAACTTTCAAAAAATACCCCAAATCATTTCCCAGGCTCCACCCCAGGTAAGTGGGAGGGGCAGGGCCCAGGCACTGGTAAGTTCTGAGAGCTCTGCAGGTGATTCTAAGAGGCATCCGCCACTGAGGACCATCCGGGTTCCTGCTCTGGGACTTGGCTGCACATTGGTGTTACCTGGCGAGATTTAAAAATGACTGACGTCTCTTCCTACAGGTTCTGAATTAATTGGCATAGGGTGTGGCAGGAAATCAGGATTAAGGTTACTAGGCAATTGAATATACGGCAAAGATTGAGATCCACTGCTGTGGGCATTTGAGTTTATATCCCGTGCTGCAGACACACGGCACTTGTTTCACCTTTACCCCACCACCCTGCCAAATTAAATATGTAAATAACTCGTACGACTATGTTGTATGTTATATACACATATTTATGTATACATACACACTGTTGGCTAAAGGAACAAGATGTCAAGCTTTTAAAGAATTAAAGTTAGTTTCATTCAAAAATCGTACAGTGGACAGTAAGACGATAAACTGAGTCCTCCAGCCACAGAGCAGTCCTGCCAGACTGCACCAAGGCAGTGTTTTAGCCCATTGCTTATATGCAGATGGTAGAGGTTCTGAATGTGCAAATTCATCTCCAACTTGTTCAGATGTTACATCGAAGCAAGGATCACATCAAGGCTTACATGTGAGAGTACATCTGGTCATAGATTACAGAAGCATAGTCACCAACCCCATTGGACATTATCTTCTAAAGGCAAAGCTAAGTATTGACTCAGGCAAGAGACATGGGAAGCACATGCCTTACCCTATTCTGTCTTCAAAGCATCTTTCCAGAGAGCTACAGGTTGTCACAGAGTCAGGGCTTTGGGAAATTATGCTGGCAAGCAGAAATGACCAAACATGGCTTCTTACATTTGTGACTTTGTCTACAAGACACACACACACACACACACACACACACACACACACACACACATCCTATGAGATTAGTAATTTAAGAGCTCATAAAAATAAGAAACAGAGGCAGGCAGATTGCCTGAGCTCAGAAGTTCGAGACCAGCCTGGGCAACACGGTGAAACCCCACCTCTACTAAAATTCAAAAGAAATTAGCCGGTAGCCGAGCAGGGTGGTGTGCACCTGTAGTCCTAGCTACGAGGGAGTCTTAGGCAGGAGAATTGCTTGAATCCTTGAACCTGGGAGGCAGAGGTTGCAGTAAGCCAAGATCGTACCACTGCTCTCCAGCCTGGCCGACAGAGACAGAGCAAGACTCAATCTCTACAAAAAAAAAAAAAAAAAATTGCAGCATGTACACACCCACAACACACACACACAGTCCATTAACCAACCACCTTACTTTCCATGGTTGACTCCAAATTCATCCCACAGACCAGAGATAAACCGTCATTAGGGCACACAGAATAGTTTTCACGTTGGAATTCTAGCGATGAATGAGCAATTATAGTTTCCTTGGAATTGAAGGCAAAACCTACTCTTTTCTTGAACATTTACTGCACCCGTGCATTTTCTTAGTTATCTCATGTCAGCCTCTAGGGCAATACAGTGAGGGAGACACTGTCATCCTCATGTTCGATGAGGTAAGTGTACAGGCCCACACGGTGATTACTTTGAAGGAAACACACTCCTTTGAATGTATAAGTCCTGGAATTTTTCTTCAAATCAGCCATAATATTTTACAATCACACCTTGTACGTTCCCAGAATGTTCTGTTAAATAGGATTTTTGTAATGTGATTCTCACTTTAAAGGCACCAAGGGAATTTGGTATTTTTAGGGAACACTTCAGAGAAATGTTTTATAAAAACAAATAAGCCTTTAGTGCTGTGAACACTGAACTCTTAATGTAGCTGTTTTGTGAGTTAGGTGTTTTTTAGAGTTGGCTTTTTTTCCAGTATACTGAATCTGTTTTCAATACATATCCCAAAGAGTGCATGAGTAAATAAGAGAAGATTTAAGAAAATAAGTGTTCTGAATAGGAGTAGCAAGCTTTCAAAGTCTGTCCTCTAACGTAATAATGATAAGAAAAATTTAAGCTCCCTCCCTCTCTCAATTTTCCAGCTGCAAAATTTGAGTCATTTCTTCCTAAAAGAATGTCTGAATCTAATAGAATTTAAGACCATTTCTCTCCACCCTTCCTAAGTGGTCTTTCTATCATCCATTTTCTGTTATTGTGGCAGATGGCTCGACCGTCTGCTGAAAGACTGGGGTGACTTGGTTGGCTAAAACAACAGCATGGACCATCCCTAACCCAACTGGTGTTCTGTAATCTGCTGTTAGCAACATGAGAAAAACCTAACTGGGCTGAAATGGTCTAGTGGGTTGTACCACAGGCACAGAAATAAACAGAGGCATAGGACTTTAGAACAGAAGAGTGTTCCTTTTAAAAAGAGAACTGAAAAGTAATATATTTTACAAGTTAGCAACCAAGTGCAGCAATTATATCCTAGGGGCCTAACAGAGATAACCCCTCAGGAGCTATTGCCAAAAGAAGGGGATGGAACACAGAACAAACCCCTGGCACTGGACTGAAACTTAGAAGAAGTTGCATGCTGAAGTATGAGCAGGCTTTATTCGGAAGCTAGCTTCTAAATGTTCAGAACCCAAATTTTCAGGTAGTGGTTACATTCCCTAAGTAGCCTAGAAATGCTTATTTAGTCCTTAACATTCTCGGAGAATAGCCCAGACACTAGCTTTGCTAAGGTCTGGGCCTTAAAATGAGGTAGGTGACATGATACTGGGGGAAGAGAATGAGGAAGTGAAAAAGATAGACAGAGGAAAGATAGATAAAGATAGATAAAGAGAAAAAGATAGACAGAGGAAAAAGTAGAAGGTAGAGATAGAAATACGTTGGCCTGAAACAAAATTCTGAAGCAATAAACATTTATGTTTGACATTTCTCGATCTCACGTTTTGAAATACATTCCCAGTGCTTCATCAAATTAGCACTCAGGCCTACACTCTCTTCACCCAGTGCTAAAAACTCATCTTTATCTGTTTAAATCAGAGCTCCATTGGGAATAGAGGAGACATTCCTACCAGACTAACGCTCTCATAGGAAACAACTATAAACTCTTTTAAGACTATAAAAATTAACCCTAAGGCCCTAGAAACTCAACAAAGCAGTGAGAAAACGAAGGAGGGTAGAGGGAATCTTGCTTAGGAGACTGCTGAGTGCTGTGTGTCATAAACCACACAATAAATAGGACATTAGATTTTTGCTTTAAATGCTCATATAGCTTCTAAATCATAGGGGAAAGACTGCTCCCTTGATTCAATTACCTCCCACCAGGTTCATCCCACAACACATAGGAATTCAAGATGAAATTTGGGTAGGGACACAGCCAAACACAGGAATGAAGAGACAGCTATGTAATAAAGCAAAATGCCAATGTTAAAACATAGCAGGTAGCTTATAGTAAGCTGAATAATGATCCCCAAACGTGTGCACACTCTACTCCCTAAAACTTCTGAATGTGTTACCTTACACAACAAGAGGGATTTTGCCAATGGGATTAAGAATCTTAAAATGCAAAGACTATCCTGGACTATCAGAATGGAGGCAATGTAATCTCAGGGTCCTTAAAGAGGGAGGATCCTGGCAGAAGGCCAGAGGCAGAAAAAGTGGTATCACTGCAGAAGCAAAGGATGATGTGACCACAAGCTAAGCAACATGCACATCTTCTAAAAGCCGGAAAAGGCAAGGAATAGATACCCCTAGAATTTCCAGAATTAACACATCCTGCTAGTACCTCGATTTTTTTATTAGCCTCATTTTAGACCTCTGACCATCAGAATTGTAAGAGAATACATTTGTGTTATTTTAAGCCACTAAATTCATGGTAATTCATGTAAGAGCAACAGGACTCTCATACATAAATATAAGATACATATGGCTGTACATTGCATAACTATTTGAATTTGTCTGTATATTTGAAAATTTCATGTTAAAATGTTGAAATTTTTTAAAAGCTTTCAATGGCCAAAGGTAGGAATAGGTCAAAGGCAAGCTAACTGAACTATTTCACTCTAATATCTGATCAGCTAAACACTTCTCAACCCTCTCAAAGTTATTTAAAAGTTTTAAGTAGTGCTCTCTTCGGCAGCAAATATACTAAAATTGGAATGATACAGATAAGATTAGCATGGCCCCTGAGCAAGGATGACACATAAATTCATGAAGCATTCCATATTTTTACAGAAAAAAATAACTTCAACATCAACAAAAAGGACATCCACTCAGAGACCCCATCCGAAAGTCACCAACTGCAAAGACCACAGGTAGATAAATCCACAAAGATGGGAAGAAACCAGCACAAAAAGGACGAAAACACCAAAAAACCAGAATGCCTCTCCTCCTCCAAGGGATCACAACTCCTCACCAGCAAGGGAACAAGGCTGGATGGAGAATGAGTTTGATGAATTGACAGAAACAGGCTTCAGAAGGTGGGTAATAACAAACCTCTCTGAGCTAAAAGAACATGTTCTAACCCAATGCAAAGAAACTAAGAATGTTGAAAAAAGGTTAGATAAAATGCTAATGAGAATAAACAGCTTGGAAAAGAATATAAATGACTTGATGGAGCTGAAAAACACAACACGAGAACTTCGCAAAGCATACACAAGTTTCAATAGCTGAATTGACCAAGCAGAAGAAAGGATATCAGAGATTGAAGATCAACTCAATGAAATAAAATGATAAGGCAAGATTAAAGTAAAAAGAGTGAAAAGAAATGAACAAAGCTTCCAAGAAATATGGGATTATGTGAAAAGACCTAATCTACATTTGATAGGTGAACCTGAATGTGACGGAGAGAATGAATCCAAGCTGGAAAACACTCTTCAGGATATTACCCAAGAGAACTTCCCCAACCTAGAAAGGCAGGCCAATATTCAAGTCCAGGAAATACAGAGAACACAACAAAGATAATCCTCAAGAAGAGCAACCACAAGGCACATAATCATCAGATTTACCAGGGTTTAAATGAAGGAAAAAATGCTAAGGGCAGTCAGAGAGAAAGGTCAGATTACC
>CAUYLG010039267.1:0-56965 GCA_963573385.1 Cacajao melanocephalus | reverse complement strand
GGGGACCCCTCCTATGACTGACATTGAGGTCTTCAGGCAGCAGCATTCACATTTGCACAGCCAACACCAGTCCACTTGAGAACATTTTGTCCCCGCAAAAGGAGACCCCGTCCCCATTAGCAGTTACTCCCTACTCCCCTTCCCCCAGCCCCTGGCAGCCACGAATCTGCTTTTCTTTCTCTTTCTTTCTCTCTTTCTCTCTCTCTCTTTCTTTCTTTTTCTTCCTTCTTTCCTTCCTTTTTTTTCTCTTGTCTCAACTCTGTCACCCAGGCTGGAATGCAGTAGCATGATCTTGGCTCACTGCAGCCTCTGCCTCCTGGGTTCAAGTGATATTCTGCCTCAGCCTCCTGAGTAGCTGAGATTACAGGCAGGTGCCACCACGTCCAGCTAATTTTTATGTTTTAGTAGAGATAGGGTTTTGCCATATTGGGCAGGCTGATCCCGAACTCCTGACCTTAAATGATACGCCTACCTCGGGCTAGAAAAAGTCTCCAGGCAAAGCAGTCACGGTGGCACAGCCAGGGCTGAAGGAGGGCACTCTCCTGCTCTAACCTACCCTGTGAAGCTGGTGGCTTTGCAGAGGCCGGAGTAAAACGGGCCCTTGGGCTGCAGGCACAGCACAGCGGTGGCTCAGGTTAGCTGAGTAGCTGAGGCCGCCCCCAGTCCTGGCTTTGGCGCCGATTGCTTCTGTGCCAGCTACTTCAGCTGTCTGGTGCCATCCGCAGCCTCTGTACGTACGCCGGACTCCCTGAGCTGCTGTGACCAGAAAGTAGGGGTGCTGCCCTCTTCCTCATCACTCCCCCGGCCCCTCCAAAAAGCGCAGCTGTCTCAGTACTCCCCAGGTTGTGAGCTGCACGCCCCACAGCAGGCTGAATGGTGGCCCCTAAAAAACCTCTGCTTCCCTCCTAGCCCCGTAATCTGTGAATGGGACCTTAATTGTAAAAAAGGTCTCTGTAGATGTCATTAAGGTCAGGATCTGGAGATGAGATCATCCTGGGGGATGGCTCTAGATCCAGTGACTGGTGTCCTTACGGAGAGAAGAGTGGGCTGGGTGGTGGTGCAGGCCTTACTCCCAGCGCTATGGGAGGCCGAGGCAGGAGGATTGTTTGAGCCCAGGAGTTTGAGGTTACAATGAGCTATGATTACTGCACCACCACTGCACTCCAGCCTCAGTGACAGGCTGAGATCCTGTCTTAAAAAAAAAAAAAAAAGAGGGAAAGAAAAAGATGGAGGGGGCCAGGCATAGCGGCTCATGCCTGTAATCCCAACATTTTAAGAGGCTGAGGTGGGAGGATAACTTGAAGCCAGGAGCTTGAGACCAGCCTGGGCGACAGTGAGAACCTGTCTCAGTGGGAAAAATCTTTTTTTCAAATTAGCCGGGTGTGGTGGCGTGCGCCTGTGGTCCCAGCCACTGGGGAGGGTGAAGTGGGAGGTCGCAGGAGTTCAAGGCTGTGGTGAGCCATGATCGCACCACTGCACTCCAGCTGGGGCGAAAGACTGAGACCCTTTTCTCCAAAACAAATAAGAGAGAGACAGGAAAGGACACAGAGGCAGAGACTGGAGCGACGTGGTCACAAGCCAAGGACTGCCGGGAGGCCCCAGGAGCTGGAGGGGATAGGAAGGGTTCCTTTGGAGCTTCTGGAGGGACTGTGGCCCTGCCAGTGCCTTTGTGTTTTTTTTTTGAGACGGAGTCTCGCTCTGTTACCCAGGTTGGTGTGCAGTGGTGCGATCTCGGCTCACTGCAACCTCCTACTCCCAGTTCAAGTGATCCTCTTGCCTCAGCCTCCTGAGTAACTGGTATTACAGGCTCCTGCCACCACGCCTGGCTGATTTTTATATTTTTAGTAGAGATGGGTTTTACTATGTTGGCCAGGCTGATCTTGAACTCCTGGCCTCAAGGGATCCATCTGCCTCAGTCTTGCAAAGTGCTGGGATTACAAGCATGAGCCACTGCGCTGGGCCCAGTCTTGACTTTGGACTTCCGGCCTGCTGAATGGTGAGATAATTAATTTCTGTTTTTCATGCTCCTTTCTTTGTGGTCATTTGTGACTTTAGCCAGTGGCAAGGACCCCTGGGCCTACGGAGCCTGCAGCACCAGGTAACCTTGTGGATTCTGCGTCAGGACAGGGCTGCATCAGGACAGAGCTGCGTCAGGACAGGGCTGCAGCCGCCTACAGATGCACAGGTCCGTTCTGCTCTGGCCGGCTTCGAAGGCTCTGTGTGGGGTTACCACCGTGGCCCGAAGTGGACCCTTCATTCAGCCCTTTTCAGGAGTGAGGGCCCTTGCTCTGCACTGGATGAGACGGGGAGACAGTGGGAGCAGGGCTGGGGCAGAGGATCGGGACCACGGCCACCTCATGGTCAGGAGCCGAGTGAAGGATTGGGGTTGGAATGCGAGGAGCTCGGTCTGTGGGATTTAGATTGTGTCCTGAGTGGGGGTGGGGAAGGAATGATCAGAGGCTTTTCAGAGAGGAAGTAAAAGTGAGGATTCCTGCTCCCTACTCCGTACCATGTGGCTATCTCCTGACCCTAGATTCCTGGTGCTTACTTCAGTCAGGAGGTGACCTCTTTCCCGTCTTGCAGATGGGGAGACTGAGACCCATGGTAGTGTCCTAGCTGGGAAGAGTCAGAGCTGGTCTTCAGCCCCAGGGTGCCCCTGTGAACATTGCTGTGTCTGAAACCAGGAGTTTAAAAAAAATGCTGAGTGTGGTGGCTCACGTCTGTAATCCCAGCACTCTGGGAGGCCGAGGTGGGCAGATCACCTGAGGTCAGGAGATTGAGATTGTCCTGGCCAACATGGTGAAACCCTGTCTCTACTAAAAATACAATAATTAGCTGGATGTGGTGGCTCGCGCCTGTAATTCCAGCTACTCGGGAGGTTGAGGCAGGAGAATTGCTTGAACCCAGGAGGCAGAGATTGTAGTGAGCCGAGAACCCCCCCCCCCCACTGCACTCCAGCCTGGTGACAGAGTGGGACCCCCATCTCAAAAAAAAATTTTTTTTTTTCTTTTTTGAGACAGTGTTTTGCTCTCTCACCCAGGCTGGAGCACAGTGGTGAAATCACAGCTCACTGCAGCCTCAAATTCCTAGGCTTAAGCAATCCTCTTGCCTCAGCCTCTTAATAGCTGGGACCACTGGCATGTGCCACCACGCTGGCAAATTTTCTTATTTTTTGTAGACACAGGGATTTGCCATGTTGTCCAGGCTGGTCTGAAACCCCTGGGCTCAAGCAATCCACCCACCTTGGCCTCCCAAAGCGTGGGGTTACAGGCGTGAGCCACTGCACCCAGCCAATGCCCGATGCTTGGGCTTTTGCACCCCAGGGTATTTCTGTGACACAGATGCCCTTTCAGCCTTCCAGCTGATGAGGCTCAAGCAATGTCCTGAGGGGATGTGAGACCAAGGACTTGGCCAAGCTCCCCTCCTCTTCCTCATCCCTTGACCCTCCTACCCCGTGTCTCCCTGGCAGCTAGCAGTCTAGCCTGATGGTGTAGACTGCGGAGGCCTGGGGTCCACCTCTTGGTACTCGGGCATAGACTTGGCCTTCGAGTTCAGGGCTCGTGGGGGTCTTCAGTAGTGGACTTCATTTCTGGGGGACAGATGGCTGCAGCCCCATTGGCAGTGGAGGGAATCGCGTAAGCCCTGGCTCACCCCAGTGGCTTCTGGACACACTCAGCCCCAGCAGCATGGGAGGGGGACCTGGGCTAGAGGCCAGCTCTGCCATGGATGGGCAGCTTGTTTAGAAGCCTGTGGTGGCTGCCAGCCTGCCTGGTTACAAAGTTAAAACCTTCTTTTCCTTCCTCCCTTCCTCCCTCCTTCCTTTTTTCCTTTTCTTTCTTTCATTAAAAAAAAATTTTTTTTTTTTTTTTGAGATAGAGTCTTGCTCTGTTGCCCAGGCAGGAGTGCAGTGGTGTGATCACGGCTCACCACAACCTCCACCTCCCAGGTTCAAGCGATTCTCCTGCCTCAGCCTCCCGAGTAGCTGGGATTGCAGGCGTGCGCCACCATGACCAGCTAATTTTTGTATTTTTAGTAGAGATGGGGTTTCACTCTGTTGGTAATGCTGGTCTCAAACTCCTGACTTAGTGATCTGCCTGTCTCTGCCTCCCATAGTGCTGGGATTACAGGCGTGAGTCACCGCACCTGGCCTTAGAAAAACTTTTTTTAGAGACAGGGTCTTCCTATGTTGTCCAGGCTGGTCTTGATCTACTGGCCTCAAGCGATCCTCCCAAAGTGTTGAGATTACAAGAGTCAGCCACCGCACTCGGCCTCAAAACTTTGACTTCTTGTTGGACTGATCTTTTCCTGGATGTCATTATTTTCTTTTTACTTTTAGAGATAAGATCTTTCTGCGTCACCCAGGCTGCAGTGCAGTGGCTATCCACAGTTGTGATTATAGCTGGTCTTGATCTCCTGGGCTCAAGTGATTCTCCTGCCTCAGCCTCCGTGATTCTCCTGCCTCAGCCTCCTGAATAGCTGGGACTACAGGTGGGTGCCACCCCACTTGGCATACCATTATTTGAGAAGGACTTATATCTGTCTTGCCATCTGGAGTCTGCAGACTTCTTGCTCGAGGTAAGCTCACACAGGCCTGTGGTCTGGAGCAAGACCTCTCCAAAATGTCTGCCTTGATGCTACAGTAGTAATGGTAATAGTCAACAATAGCTTGCTGTTGGTCAGGTACTATTCTGAGACCAGAAGCTCTCAAAGGGGTCTGGGACTCTGGGGATGGCTGAAACCCTTCTGGGGGTCCACAAACCAAATTATTATTATTATTATTATTATTATTAGTCTTGCTCTGTTGCCCAGGCTGGAGTGCAATGGTGCGATCTCGGCTCACTGTAACCTCTGCCTCCTGGGTTCAAGCTAGTCTCCTGCTTCGACCTCCTGAGTAGCTGGGATTACAGGTATGTGCCACCACACCTGGCTAATTTGTGTGTGTGTGTGTGTGTGTGTGTGTATATATATATATATATATATTTTTTTTTTTTTTTTTTTTTTTCCTGTGATATGGAGTCTCGCTCTGTCACCAGGCTGGAGTGCAGTGGCGCGATCTTGGCTCACTGCTACCTCCGCCTCCTGGGTTCAAGCGATTCTCCTGCCTCAGCCTCACGAGTAGTTGGAACTACAGGCATCCACCAACAAGCCTAATTTTTGTATTTTTAGTAGAGATGGGGTTTCACCGTGTTGGCCAGGCTGGTTGTTTCCTGACCTGAGGTGATCCACCCACCTTGGCCTCCCGAAGTGCTGGGATTACAGGTGTGAGTCACCGTGCTGGGCTTTTTTTCTTTTTTTCTTTTTTTTTTTTTTTTGAGACAGACTCTCACTCTGTCACCCAGGCTGGAGTGCAGTTGTGGGATCTTGGCTTATTGCAACCACCACCTTTCCGGCTCAGGTGATTCTTGTGCCTCAGCCTCCAGCGTAGCTGGGATTACAGGTGTGTGCAACCACGCCCGGCTAATTTTTTTGTATTTTTAGCAGAGACAGAGTTTCGCCATGTTGGTCAGGCTGGTCTTGAACTCCTGATCTCAAGCGATCCATCTGCCTTGGCCTCGCAAAGTGCTGGGATTACAGGCCTGTGCCACCACACCTGGCCTCTTTCTAGGAGCTAACTAAGTGCCTCCTTGTATGATTCCCCAAGAGAGACCCACCCAGGCGGTACTTAGCAAAGGGACAAAGACCACTCCCATCCAAAAGCCCTTTGACTCAACTTTTTTTATTTTTTTTTTCTTTTTGAATTTCATGCAATAATTCACAGTCCCAAGCCCACGGTTTTCAAACAAGGTAGGAAAAAAGGAAAAAAGAAGCAAAGGAATCTGTGGTGGTGGTGGGTTTTTTTTCTTCTTTTGTTATTTCAAGCAGGACCAAATGTCAGAAAAAAATGCCTCTTTTCTCAATCATCCTTAACTTTTCTGTCCTTTTTAAAATTGTTTTTTTTTAAATTGATTTCTGCAGGCAGTAATAGTAGGGTTTGGTATAACCGGCAAGCACTCCTGTGTGTCTGAGAACGTGTGTGGATGTGGGTGTGGGGCGCTGGGGTTCCGGTTCCTTCTGGCTTCTTTGCCGCACTCGGCCACCCGCTCTCCATCAGGGAAAGGAAAGATTCAATTGAGATGATAAAACTCATCAATAGAAGCTATTTTTTTCTCCCCGTTTTTTCTTTTAAAAATGTTTTTTTTGTTTTTTGTTTTTTTTTCCATATTCCCCCAAAGTTCTCCAAAAATGGCTGAGTTGATTCAAATCCCTTGGCTGTGTGGTTTGTCTGCCCCCTGCCTCCCACCCGAGAGCCCCTGTCATGGGTGGGGGGGATCGGGGCTGGGTGGGGGGCGCCGTGGCTGCCCAGGAGGGTCTCTTCTGGCTGAGGGTCTCTGCGGGACACCCTTGCGGCCCAGCCCTGGCCTCTCCAGAGTCTGGGGTCTCCCGGCTGGGCCTCTCCCGGGCCCTCTGTGCTGGGCCCCCGCAGCCTCTGCGCGGCTCCTCGGGTGGGGTGTGTGCGTGGGGTGCGTGGGGGGCCGGGCGGGCGCCACCTCGCCCGGGCTTAGCACCAATCGTCGTCGCTCTCGCTGTAGGGTTCGTGCAGGCCCTTCCTGGAGCCTGGCCCGCGGGGCCTGGCCAGTCCGTGCGCCGGGTAGTAGCCGTTGGGGAGTCGCCGGTGCCGGGAAGGCGAGGCGCAGGCCGGGCCCGAGGCCCGGGGAGTCCTGGGCGAGCGCCCCGTGGCGCCCGAGGACGCGTGTCGTGCGGGGGGTGGCGCGTCGTAGGCCCCGGCCATGGCCTCCTCGCCGCCCCCGCTGCCCGGGCCGTCGGCCTCGTCGTAGTCGGAGCCTCGGTAGTAGCCGTGGTGCCGGGGACCCGGGGGCCCCTCGGACACGTGCGGGCCGGATGCCGGCCACCGGGCCCCGCCATGGCGACAGGCCCTGGGGGACTCGCTCCGGGCCGGGCCCGGGACCCGCCGCTCCATCCTGGGCGAGCGGCCGCTGCTGTGGCCCCCCGTGGGCGGCCGATCTCCGGCCAGAGGCTCGGCCACGGGGCCTGGGTACCTCCGAGGGCCGCTGGTGGCTGCCCGGCCCGGCCTGGCCACCGCCTGCTGCTGCTGCTGCTGCTGCGGGGGCCCCGAGCTGCCGGCCTTACGGATCACAGGGGAATAGGACACGTGTGGCCGGGGGGTGGAAGGGGTCTGGGGGAGCTGGCGGCGGCCCCGCCGCGGAGTGCTGGTACCAGATGTTGAGGGGGCTGGGCTTCCACTTACGGAACTACTGCCCTACACGAAAATTGAAACAAAGGAAATCAAAAAAAAAGATACAACAAAATCAAAGGAGACACAGGATTGGGAGGAAGGGAGAGGGGCCGGGAGGAGAGGGGGACACAGGACATTTGAATGGAAAAAAGCAACAGCCACAGGGAGGAGGGAGGGGAGGAGGGGGAGTGAGACGGAGGGAGGGGGGGAGTCGAAAACCAACACAACAAAGTGAAAAGAGAAATGAGAAATGGAGTTTTGTAAGTTTCGGGGTTAAAAATAGCAGAAGTTTCAAAAATTACTCACAGGCGTCCAGAGGACAGAAATCATAATCGAAACAAAAAGGGAAGCCGGGTTAAAGGAAAGCGAAGGATCGGGTGGCCGGCCCAGAACTCAAATGTGATCCACAACCGAGGAGGAAGCAGCTGCGGGCGGCGGGGAGGGGGTGGGGGCAGGGGAGCTGGGGGACACCGTGGGCAGCCGGCGTGGCAGGGAGCCATGTCTGCCGGGTACCCCCGTGGCTTAGGGACAGGATGGGAGGTGGTCACAGCCGGGATTGGGGACCTTTGCCCGGAGTGGCCGTCGGATGGGGGGGGTCCCCTTCTCTCGTCCCCGCCTCCCGGCTGGTGAGCCCAACCTGGGGTCACTGTGCCGCACCCACCTGCCGGTGCGTCATGTGCTCTCGGCCCTCGCTGGGCGAGCGGGACCAACGCTGGTCCCGGGCCCGCGCCCGGCTGTGCTCCGGCCGTTCCTGGGCATAGCGGTCCTTGTCGGGTGGCGGGGGGTGGTGGTGGTGGTGGTGGTGGTGGTGTCGATGCTTCCGATCCTTGGGCCGGCCCCGCTCCTGGTCCCGCTCCTTGGATGGCAGGTCCCCCGACTGGGTGGTCATGCTCAGGTCTGTCCCCAAGCCTGGGCCGGGCGAGACAGACAGATGGTCATGAAAGAGGGCTGGGGCAGATGTGCACACAGAAGGCCACCTGGGGGTGTGGGGGCCCCAGAGATCCCCTGGACAGAGGCGGGTCAGTGGGTGGTGGGGGCCCAGCCCCCAGGCCCCTGCAGCTGCCACCTGGCCCCGTCTGTCCCTTCTCCATGGAGGCCTCTCCCTTTCTTCTTCCTCAATGTCTCTCCCGCCTTCTGCTCCCCTGCTCCCCGAGCCCTGCAGTGCTGCCCACCTGTGTCTACGTCGGTGTAGCGGCCCAGGGAGCGCTCCGAGGCTCGGTGGCCGCGGTCTCGGCGCCGCTGCTGGTGCCGCTGGTTCTCCTCGGGCGGGACCCGCTCCAGCGAGTAGTCGTCCAGGCGCCGGGCCTTGGGGCCCAACACAGAGGCAGAGCGCTTCATGGGGCTGGTGTCTGAGATGGTCTGGAGGGGGACAGGCCGGTGGGCTGAGGTCAGCAGCTGGCACCAAGTGCTCCCGGTCCTTCCTGCCCCATCGAGGCAGCCTGGAGGTGGCCTTTGGTGACTGGGGTGTGACCATCCTGGGGCAGGGGTCTGGGGGTGCTGTGGGGCCTTGGCTTCCCCTGATGAATCTGGGCCCCGAGTGTGGCCAGGCCTCTGAGGGTGGAACTGAGGACTCCTCTGTCCCTCAGAGACAGGGCTGCTCCTTCTGGGCCAATCCTGGGTTCTGACCAGAAAGATCTGATCCTCACCCTCCAGCCCTGGGGGCCCAGCCAGGGTTAGGCAGGCTCAGGCTGGCCAGAGGGAAGCCCTCTCCACATCCAGGGTGCAAAGCTGGGAGCCCTGGCCCGCCCACCCTCACCCCTGCCCCGCCCACCCTCACCCCTGTCCCGCCCACCCTCACCCCTGCCCCAGCCTGCTCTCCTGGGAGGGTGAGAAGACTCAGCCTACGTGGCTGGCTGACCTATGGGCTCAGGATCAGGCGCCTGGCAAGGGAGCTCCGCGTCCTCCTGGCTAACGGGGCTGTGCTCGCTGCCCCCCCAAGTCTGAGTCCTTCTGGCCAGGCCCAAATTAGGCAGCTCCGGGTGGGGGTGGGGATGCCCAGGCACCCGAGGCTCTGGGGGGCCCACTCTTTCCCCTGGGTCAAGCCCTGATACAGAGGGTTCTCTGCAGCAGGCAGAGGAGGGAAGGAGGGAGATGGGGCAGATGCCCACCTCCCAGGGTCCAGCCGAGCTGAGTGCTGGTAGCCCTGCTCCACGTAGGAGCGGCAGGACCAGGGGTCGGTGATGGTGTCAGGGGAAGAAGACCCCTGGAAAGAGGTGCAGGGTGGGCCAGGCTCTTGGAGAGCTGGTGTCCCCCAGCGTTGGGGGCCCTGAAGAGAAGGGGGTAGGGGTGAGGATGGGGATGTCCCCACCCCACCAGGGCGCATGGGGGGCACACACAGGACACCACACACGAGGATGGGACTTCATGGGGGGAGAGGGTGCGATCGGCAAAGAAAGGGTGGGGTCCGGGGACGGTGAGAGATGACGGGACTCCCTGGAGGGGGGGTGGGGAGGAAGAGGGGGCCGGAGCCCTGCTGGCGCTGGGTGGGCGCGGTACATACACTGAGGTTATTCCCACGTGGCCGGCCCCTTCTCCTCTGTCACAGCCCCATGGGATGGTGCACACAGAAAAAACAGAAAGAAGAAAATAAATATAAAAGGCAAGAAGGAGAGTGAGGTGGTGGTGCAGGGAGAGAAGCCAGGGAGGTGGGTGGCACTGGCATCAGGAGAAGTTGGAGGGAGAAGTCAGGAGGAAAAGAAAAGTTAAAGTCCTGGCCGGTGGGTGTCCCGGGCCCCCGGGGCTGGTGTCCTCCATTCCCGTGGGTACAGAGGAGACAGACAGGAGATGCAGACAGACAGATGGCAGAGGCACGGGACCGACAGACAGGACAGTGCGGCCAAGAGCCCCTGGCCCTGGGCTCTGCCTCATGCGATGCACACCCCAGCCCCTAGCTCCAGCTGATGCTCAAAGCTTCCACATGGCCGTCAGCTAGACTTGTCCCAACCCTCTCCTGGGGCCCAGCAACTCGGTCCTAGGGGGCAGCGGCAGGCATGCTGGGTGCTTCCCAACCCACGTTCCCAGCAGCCAGAGGCCAGGCCCTCGGGCGACCCTGGTCCAGCCAGGCGCAGCACAGCCTTGCCCTGCACAGATGCCAAGGCACAGCACATGGAAAGCTTGCCACAGCCACACATAACACGCGCCAGGGCCAGGCTCTTGCAGCCACGCCCTGTTGTCCTCCACTGGTGGGCTGCGCGCATGGCCTCTGCCACACATCAGGTGGGCAGCCAGCCGTGCCTCGGGGCCCTCTGTCCTGTGAGCCCGGGCCAGCAGGATCACCTGCAGGGGGGCCTGGCAGCTGAGTGTAGCAGCCACACACGGACACACATCAAGCACACACCCCTGTCCCCCATTCCCCCGTTCCCAGTGGCTCCCACAGCGACCAGACAGGAAATACAAACCCAGCTGCGGCTCAACCCATCCCAGACTCTGCTACTGCATTCTAGGACCTGCCAAGTTCCCATATGCAGACACGTGTGCATGTATGTGTACACGTGCAGGGTGTATGTATGCGCCTGGGTAGGCACATATCTGCACGTGTGTGTGTGTGTGTAGGGCTGATCATGCCAGGTTTCACCTGGCCCTGACAAACCCTGCTGCACCCACAAATCTCCCATCTGCAACCTCCAACCAGGGCAGCCAGAGACCATTTTGCAGTGACTGCTGCCCCTGCCCTGGAGGAGCCCTTCCCTCTCTGTCCTCTGTGAGGGAGGAGGGTCTGCAGGTGCTCCAGGTGTGGCCAGGTAGTGGGTGGGGCCTGCAGCCTGCTTCAGAGGCCGCAGGAGTCCCTACACAGGCCTCAGTCTGGCAGAGAAGGGATGTGCTGGGCTGCTTGTGGGGAGTCCAGCCCTGCCCAGTGCAGAGGGAGAGGTCCAGCCCAGGGCGGTGGTGAAAGCCCTCACCTGGTTCTCTGCAGGGAGGCGGGGCATGGAGGCGGCCCGGCCCTGGCCTTCCATGGGGAGGTAGTGCTCGCTGTCGGAGTAGCCATCTCTGCCCATCGCTCGCATCTCCACGGACTGCGGGGTAGATGGTGAAGCTGGATGAGCCCTGGGGCCTGACCCCCTGATCCCTGGTGTCTGCGGAGGGAGGGAGCTGCAGGGGTGTGTGTGGGCTGGGACCCCTCCCTCCTGAACCGCCCAGGAGCCGTGGGGGAGTCGGGGGACAGAGGCACCTGAGAGTTAGGCTGGCTGTTGGGCATGTCGGTCGGGGGGCCTTGCTCCGGGCTCCACGTGCCTGTCTTCTGGAACATTTCCTGGGCACGCTGGGTCACCCAGGATGGGCTTTCCTTGAGGCCGCTTTCATGAGCCATCCTGCATGGGAGACAGAGGCCGGGGGAGCGGTGGGTGCTTAGGTGGCTTCCAGAACCTGGCGACTGCGACACCCCCATGCTCTGCCTCCCTGGCAGGGGTAACACTCACAGGGCTCCTCCTGGGTCCAGCTGGGTGGAGGGGAGGGCGTTCTGGCCGGGCCCCCCCTCCTGCGTTGGGGATGGGGGCTCCATGCGCTGGAACATGAGGGGTGTCCGGTCCTGGGGAAGGGGGTAGAGAGCAGTCTGAACAAGGGTGGGGCGGTTGGACAGAGATACCCAGAAGGCATTGTGACATCCCCAGTACACAGACACACACACACTCTCAGCACTCAGGTCTG
Organism: Cacajao melanocephalus; assembly: GCA_963573385.1. NCBI lineage: Eukaryota > Metazoa > Chordata > Mammalia > Primates > Pitheciidae > Cacajao > Cacajao melanocephalus. The sequence continues at coordinate 45,087 of CAUYLG010039267.1, read as the reverse complement.
ATACATCTAGACCCTTCCTGCCAATTCCACCCGGAACTGGACCACTTCTCCCCGCTCCACCCAAGTCACAGCCCCAACCTGGCCCCGCCCCTCATCTCCCGCTGGACCACTGCAGGTGCCTTCTCTCGCTCCTACCTTCAACCCCACTGTTTCTCCCACAAGAACCACCAGAGGGCGCCTGTGAGCACCTGAGTCAAGTCAGATCCCTCCTCTGCTTAGAACCTTCCATGGCTCCCACTTCATGTAGGGTAAAAGCCAGAGTCCTTCCTGCACCTCTCATGGCCCTGAAGGATCTGCCCTGTCACCTCCTTGCCCTCATCTCCTCCCTGCTCTTTTCTGCTACAATGGCCTCTTTGCTGTTCCCCAAACAACCCAGGCACAGTCCAGCCTCAGAGCCTTTGCACTGGCTGTTCCCTCTGCCCTGGCTGTTCCCTCTGCCTGAACACCCTTCCAGGTGTTGCTTAGCTAACCCCCTCTCCCCTTTTCTTTCAAACCTTTGCTCACATGTCCCCTTCTCAGGGAGGCTCCCCAACTACCCATTTCCCATTGCATCCCATTGTCTCTCTCCTGGATTCTTCTCCACTTTTCCCCATGACACTTCTTCCTCTTTGCTGGATGCTGTGTGATTCAGTCATTTGTGACTGTTGGCATCTTCCCCACTTGGACTATCTGCTCCCTGAGGGCAGGGATTCTGGCCTGTTTTGCCCACGGCTGCACCCCCAAGGGCCGAGAATAGCACCCTGCACACAGTAGGTACTCAATAAGTGTTGGTGGAGCCGCTGAATGAATCCACACTATGTGTCCTTGGTAAGAACTTTTTTTTTTTTTTTTTTCAAGACAGGGTTTTGCTCTGTTGCCCGGGCTGGAGTGCAGTGCCGTGATCTCGGCTTGCTACAACCTCCACCTCCCAGGTTCAAGTCATTCTCCTGCCTCAGCCTCCCAAGTAGCTGGGACCACAAGTGCATGCCACCACATGCAGCTGATTTTTTTTTTTTTTTTTTGTAGAAATGGGGGTGTTTCTATGTTGCCCAGGCTGGTCTCCCACTCCTGGCCTCAAGTGATCCTCCCGTCTTGGCCTCCCAAATAGCTGGGACTACGGGTACGCACCACCATGCCTGGCTAGTTTTTTAGTTTGTAGAGATGGACTCTTACTGTGTTACCCAGGCTGATCTCGAACTCCTGGCCGCAAGCGATCCTGCTGCCCCGGCCTCTCAAAGCACTGGGATTACAGGTGTGAGCTGCCCTGGGGCTCCGCCAGCCTCCTATTCCATGGTTCCCATGGTGACATGCAAGCCCCTGTCCCCAGCCCGGGTTCCCCCGGGGTGACGCATAACGCACCTGCTCCTCACGCATGGCCTGCAGCTTCTTGGCCTTGCTCTGGCGGTAATACTCCATGATCATCATGGCTGCGTAGATCTTCCCCACAGTGAGGTCTGTGGCTGGGGGCACACACGGGGCCAGCTCACCACGGGCAGGCCTCCTTGGGGCCCTTGTCCTGGGTCCGTGTGCACCAGCCCGGGCCCACACTCTCCTCAGACCTCTTTCCCTCCCTCTCCATGCATCCAGGCAGATGGGACTGGCTCTTACACTTGTGAGGGGTGACCAGCAGGTCCAGCGTCTTCTGGGACAGGTTGGGCCAAATCGCCATCATCTCCTTCCGCAGCTCGGCGTCCATCTGCTGTTTGTCGGCTCCTCCTGCAGTGGGGGTGCAGACAGACCCTGACTGCCTGCCTGGGTGCCAGCTGGACTCTGGGTCAGCTGCAAAGCCAGTGGCTCCTGAGATCTTTTTTTTTTTTTTTTTGAGACAGAGTCTTGCTCTGTAGCCCAGGCTGCAGTGCAGTGGCTCCATCTCAGCTCACTGCAACCTCTGCCTCCTGGGTTCAAGTAATTCGCCTGCCCCAGCCTTCTGAGTAGCTGGGACTACAGGCGAGTGCCACCATGCCTGGCTAAGTTTTTGTATTTTTAGTAGAGATGCGGTTTCACCATGTTAGCCAGGATGGTCTTGATCTCCTGACCTTGTGATCTGCTTGCCTCAGCCTCCCAAAGTGCTGGGATTACAGGTGTGAGCCAGCATGCCTGGCCCCGGGACTCCAATCTTTCTGGTCCCCACGGGATCTCCAACTCCCCCACAGCCTGGCCCAGAGGCGGCCCTGGCAGCACTGGTGGAATGACATCTGGACTCTGCTTCTCGGCAGGGCCAGGACCATGGAGCAGTTGCGTGGGAGACAGCCCAGCACGGACAACAGCAGGATGACCCGGGGCCCAATCTTGGCTCCCAGCTATTGACTGCATGACTTAGGTGTCTCTACCACTTGGTGCCTCAGTTTCTCCATCTGTGAAATGGCGACAGGCCAGGGGTGGTGGCTCACGCCTGTAATCCCAGCACTTTGGGAGGCCGAGGTGGGTGGATCACCTGAGGTCAGGAGTTCAAGACCAGCCTGGCCAACAAGGTAAAACCCCATCTCTACTAAGAATACAAAATTAGCCAGGCATGGTGGTGCATGCCTGTAATCCCAGCTAATTGGGAGGCTGAGGCAGGAGAATTGCTTCAACCTGGGAGGCGGAGGTTGTGCTGAGCTGAGATCGTGCCAGTGCACTCCAGCCTGGGCAATAAGAGCAAAACTGTCTCAAAAAAATAAAGGAGATGATAGCAAGAGTACTTGCTTGTCTTACCTGGTAGTTGTTTTAAAAAAATTTTTTTAAAGACAGATTCTCACTCTGTTCCCAGGTTGGAGTGCAGCAGTGATGCAATCTCGGCTCACTGCAACCTCCACCTTCCAGGGGTTCAAGAGATTCTCCTGCTTCAGCCTCCTGAGTAGCTGGGACTACAGGCATGCGCGACCATGCCTGGCTATCACCTGGCTTGGTTTATTTTTTTAAAGATGGGGTTTCACCATGATGGCCAGGCTGGTTTTCAACTCCTGACCTCAGGTGATCCACCCACCTCGGCCTCCCAAAGTGCTAGGATTACAGGGGTGAGCCACCACGCCTGGCCACCTGGTTGTTTGATCATCAAAGTAACGTGCATGCGGCCTTGGGACAAGGCTGGGATGCCCTGAAGCATCCCCAACAGAGGAGGTTTTGTTTTTCTTTTTCTTTTTTTTTTGAAACGGGGTTTCACCATGTTGGCCAGGCTGGTCTCGAACTCCTGACCTCAGGTGATCTGCCCGCGTCGGCCTCCCAAAGTGCTGGGATTACATGCGTGAGCCACCGCGCCCGGCCGGTTTTATTTTTTGAGACAGGGTTTTGCTCTGTCGCTCAGGCTGTAGTGCGGTGGCCCAATCATAGCTCACTGCAGTCTTGACCTCCTGAGCTCAAGCGATCCTCCCACCTCAGCCTCCCAAAGTGCTGGAATTACACGAGAGCCACTGTGCGTAGCCCAGAGGAGGTTTTCTCCCTCTTTCCCAAGTCTCCACTGCCATGGATGGCTCGGACTGCTGCCAGTCCCTGGTCCCTCGCCCCAGTCATGGTGGCCCTTCAGGCTGTCTGCCAGTATTTCCTGGCCTTCTGACCTGAGTGCACAGGAGGGTTCCTCCTGTGGTTGGCAGGGTCATGTGATGAGTTCTTGCTAATGGCGTGTGTACCATGTGATGTGCCACTTTGGACCAGAGCATTTATTATTATTATTGAGATGGAGTCTCGCTCTGTTGCCCAGGCTGGAGTGCAATGGTGCAATCTCGGCTCACTGCAGCCTCTGCCTCCTGGGTTCAAGCGATTGTCCCGCCTCAGCCTCCCGAGTAGGTGGGATTATAGACACCCACCACGATGCTTGGCTAATTTTTATATTTTTGTAGATGATACAGGGTTTTACCATGTTGGCCAAACTGATCCCGAACTCCCAACCTCAAGTGATCTGCCTGCCTCGGCCTCCCAAAGTGCTGGGATTACGGCCGTGAGCCACCACGGCCAGCCTATTTATTTATTTTGAGATGGAGTTTTTGCTCCGTTGCCCAGGCTGGAGTCCAATGGCGCGATCTCGACTCACTGAAACCTCCACCCCCGGGTTTAAGCGATTCTCCTGCCTCAGCCTCTTGAGGGGCTAGGATTATAGACACCTGCCACCATGCCTGGCTAATTTTCCCTACAGTTCATTCTAATGATGTGTCTTGGGCCACGTGGTATCAGTTTGACCTCTGGAGGGACTGGAGACTGGGTAACCACATGACAAACCCCCAATAAAAACCCTGGGGCACCAAGGCTCAGGTGAGCTTCCCTGGTTGGCAGTACACCGTGCCTGTTGTCACACACTGTAGGGAGAATTAAGCATCGTCTCAGCAACTCCACTGGGAGCAGACAACTAGAAGCTCACGCCTGGTGTCTCCTGGACCCTTCCCCAGATGCCCTTCCTTTGCAGATATTATGTTTTTGGATTTTTTTTCTGAGACGGAGTTTTGCTCTTGTTGCCCAGGCTGGAGTGCAATGGTGCGATCTTGGCTCACTGCAACCTCCTCCCAGGTTCAAGCGATTCTCCTGCCTCAGCCTCCTGAGTACTTGGGATTACAGGCATGCGCCACCATGCCCAGCTAATTTTCTATTTTTAGAAGAGACAGGGTTTCTCCATGTTGGTCAGGCTGGTCTTGAACTCCTGACCTCAGGTGATCCAGCCACCTTGGCTTCCCAAAATGCTGGGATTACAGGCATGAGCTACCGCGCCTGGCCGCTTTTTGTTTGTTTGAGACAGAGTCTTGCCCTGTTGCCCTGGCTGGAGTGCAGTGTTGCAATCTCGGCTTAATGTAGTCTCTGTCTCCTGGGTTCAAAGGAGTCTTGTGCCTCAGCCTCTTGAGTAGCTGGGACTACAGGTGTGTGCCACCGTGCTGGGCTAATTCTTTTTTCTTTTTTTTTTTTTTTGAGACAGAGTTTTGCTCTTGTCACCCAGGCTAGAGTGCAATAGTGTGGTCTCAGCTCACTGCAACCTCAGGCTCCTGGGTTCAATCGATTCTCCTACCTTAGCCTCCCAAGTAGCTGGGATTACAGGTACCTGCCACCACACCCAGTTAATTTTTGTATTTTTAGGAGAGATGGGGTTTCATCATGTTGGCGAGGCTAGGTCTCGAACTTGTGACATCAAGTGATCCACGCACCTCACCCTCCCAAAGTGCTGAGATGACAGGCGTGAGTCACCACTTCTGGCCCTTTAGAGATTATTATTATTATTTTTTGTGATAGAGTCTCACTCTGTCCAGCCTGGAATACAGTGGTGGGATCTCAGCTCACTGCAACCTCCACCTTCTGGGTTCAAGCGATTCTCCTACCTCAGCCTTCCAAGTAGCTGGAATTACCGGAGCCTGCCACCACGCCCTGCTAATTTTTGCATTTTTAGTAGAGACAGGGTTTCACCATGTTGGCCAGGCTGGTCTAAACTCGTGCCCTCACGTGATCTGCCTGCCTCGCCCTCTTAAAGTACTGGGATTATAGGCGTGGGCCACTGTGCCTGGCCCTTTACAGATTTTAATCTGTATTCTTTGACTAATAAACCAACTGTGAGTATAAAAACTTTTCTCAGTTCTGACTTCTTCTAGGGAATCACTGAACCTGTGGGTGGTTTTGGGACCCCTGAACACAGATCCGCAAGGGGCCACAGCAGCTGAGTTATGACGGCATTACATACGAAGAGCGGGGGCGTTGTTAGACCCATTTTACAGATGAAGGAACTGTGGCAGGCAGAATTCAAAAGCTGCCCATGCACCAAGATTCTAGTTATTCAATCAAACACTAATCTAGGGACCACTGCCCAGGCTATGAAGGGACTTTGCAGATATAATTAAATACCAGCGAGGTGGCTCATGGCTGTAATCCTGGGACTTTGGGAGGCCAAAGTTGGTGGATCACCTGAGGTCAGGAGTTTGAGACCAGTCTGGCCAACATGGCGAAACCCCATCTCTACTAAAAATACACACACAAAAAACCTAGCTGGGCGTGGTGGCGGACACCTGTAATCCCAGCTACTCAGGAGGCTGAGGCAGGAGATTTGCTTGAACCTGGGAGGCAGAGGTTGCAGTGAACCGAGATTGCACCATTGTACTTGAGCCTCAGCAACAAGAGTGAAACTCTATCTCAAGAAAAAAAAAAATTAAAATATCAAGTCAGTTGACCTCAAAATACAGAGATTATCAGGGTAGGCCTGCCCCAATCAGGTGAGCCCTTGTAAAGCATCATATTCTTTCTGCCTAGTGGCAGATGGGGAAGTCAGAGAGAACGGGAGCACATGGAGGATTACATGCACCCCCAGGAGCAAAAAGCTAAAAGCCAGTGATAAAACAAGACATCAGTCCTACCAGTCATAAGGACATGAATTCTGCCCACACCTGAATGAACCTGGAAGTAGATTCTCCCCTAGATCCTCCAGAGAGGAGCCCAGCTTGGCCGACACCTTGATTTCAGCCTTGCGAGACCCTCAGCAGAGAGCCCAGTGTAGCTTCTTGGACGTCTGACCTACAGGACTGTGAGCTGAGAAATGGGTGTGTCTGAAGCTGCTACATCTGTGGTCATCATATAGCTCGCTGCAGCCTTGACCTCACAGTCCCCAGTGATCCTCCCACTCCAGCCCTCCAAGTAGCTGGGAGTGCAGGTGCACATCACCACACGTGGCTAATTTAAAAATTTTCTGCAGAGACGGGGTCACTCTGTGATGGCCAGGCTGGTCTTGAACTCCTGGCCTTGAGTGATCCTCCTGCCTCAGCCTCCCAAAGTGCTGGGATTACAGGTGTGAGCCACCGTGCCAGGCCAACTTTTAAATTTTTTGTAGAGATGGAGTCTCACGATGCGTCCACTATCAGAGCTCACTGCAGCCTCCAATTTCCAGCCTCAAGCAAGCCTCCCACTTGGGCCCCCATGCCTGGCCAGGGATCTCTCCATTTACTCTGAGAGCTCATTCAGTCTCCTGGCTTAATCTGTCAGCATCTGATGCCTGATCGCTTTTTGACCGCAGCCCGACCTGGAGCCCCTGGCTGCTCCCCATCTCCACGTGCCACAGCCAACAGCTACGCCTGCCCTTCATGCCCAACCTGCCCCTCCCACCTCTCTCCTGACTCAGGATCCGGCTGCTCTGTGCTTCCAGAGTTCAGGGCCCAACCCTGGGGGTGTCTTTGATGTGTCTCTTTCCCCACCACCCCACATTCCACTGTCACTCATCCTGTTGGCTGGACTCTTAGGTACTATCCAGTGTCTGAATGCTCTACCCTCCACCCCCTAAATCTCTTTTTTCTTTTTTGAGAGGGAGTCTCGCTGCGACCCCCAGGCTGGAGTGCAATGGTGCAATCTCGGCTCACTGTAACCTTCGCTTCCCAGGTTCAAGTGATTCTCCTGCCTCAGCCTCCCGAGTAGCTGGGGCTACAAGTGCACACCACCATGTCTGGCTAAATTTTATATTTTTAGTAGAGATGGGGTTTCACCATGTTGGCCAGGCTGGTGATCCTGACCTAAAGTGATTCATCCACCTCGGCCTCCTAAAGTGTTGGGATTACAGGCGTGAGCCACCGCGCCTGGCCGAGTCACTAGATCTAAGCTGCCACCCTGTCTCCACCGGGATGATGTCAGCAACCCCCACCCTGGCCTCCTCCTGGTCTCTCATCCCTACTGTGGCCAGAGGGAACCTGTTCAAATGTGAGTTGGGTCAGATTCCTCTCCTGCTCTGAACCTGCATGGCGTACCTTCACTCGGAGGGTGAGTCAGCTTAATGCCCTGGGTGTCCCGTGTTCACCCCCACCCCCGCATCAGGGCCTCTGCCAGTCCTTCTGCCTGGAGCACCTTCCCCCCAGGGATCCACGAGACTCACTGCCCCACTTCCTCAGTGGAGGCCTCCTCGTCCACCTAAAGTGTAAGCTGCTGGGTCCTGCATGCTTAGACGGGTACCTGGTACATTGAGGGGTTGCACTAAGTATCTGCCAAATGGGCCAGGTGTGGTGGCTCACACCTGTAAAACCAGCACTTTGGGAGGCCGAGGTGGGAGGATTGTTTGAGCCCAGGAGTTTGAGACCAGCCTGGGCAACCTGATGAAACCCCATCTCTGTTAAAAAAATAAAACAGGCCAGTCACGGTGGCTCATGCCTGTAATCCCAGCACTTTGGGAGGCTGAGGCAGGTGGATCACGTGGTCAGGAGTTCAAGACCAGACTGGCCAACCTGACCAGAAACCCTGTCTGTACTAAAAAATACAAAAATTAGCTGGGCATGGTGGCTCGTGCCTGTAATCCCAGCCACTTGGGAGGCTGAGGTAGGAGAACTGCTTGAACCCGGACCCGGGAGGCAGAGGTTGCAGTGAGCCGAGATGGCACTACTGCACTCCAGCCTGGGCTACAGAGCGAGGCTCCATCTCAAAAAAAAAAAAAAAAAAATTAGGCTGGGCACAGTGGCTCACGCCTATCTATAATCCCAGCACTTTGGGAGGCCGAGGTGAGTGGATCTCTTGAGGTGAAGAGTTCAAGACCAGCCTGGCCAACATGGTGAAACCCCGTCTCTACCCAAAATATAAAAAATTAGCCAGGTGTTATGGTGTATGCCTGTAATCTCAGTTATTGGGAGGCTGAGGCAGGAGAATCGGGAGGTGGAGGTTGCAATGACCTGAGATTGTGCCACTGCACTCCAGTGTGGGTGACAGAGGGAAACTCTGTCACCAAAAAAAAAAAAAAAAAAAAAAAAAAAAAAAAAAAAAAAATTAGCAGAGTGTGGTGGTGACTGCCTATAGTCCCAGCTACTGGGCAGGCTGAGGCACAAGGATTGCTTGAGCCCAGGAGGTCAAAGCTGCGGTGAGTTGCGATCAAGACTGCACTGCACAAGACTCTGTCTCAAAAACAACACCCAAAACCAAAATCCCTGTAGAACGAACGAGGGGAACAGTGAATGAAGAGGGCGGTGTCCGCAGCTCCTCTGGTTTGCGGCAGGGAGGCAGACCCCCGGCTCTACCCTGTCCACCTGTCTGCGCCCGCCCCGTCCCTTCCTTACCCTTGGCAATCTTGATGTCCAGGGCTGTGCGGATCAGAGCCATGAGGGTGGAATTGAAGTGGACGGTGTTGTCATCTGCCACGGGCAGGTCCATCCGCAGAAGCCTCTACAGAAAACCCAAGGTGAGGGCAGTCATTCCTGGGCATCCCTCCTGGGTCTCCCTTGAGCCACGCCCGCCCCTACCCAGGGAGTCCCAGGAAGAACTCTGAAGGCGGGCAGCGGCTGAGGCGTCCCCTACTTAGGTTACCTGTCCCAGTACTCAGTTTCTCTTGGTGGCCTGTAGGGAAGGGACAAGGGCTCTCCTATACTTCTGGTCCCCTGCCCTCCCCTTTTTCCCCCTATGTGCTTGACCTGATAGCTGGTATTTCCAGAGTTGGCCTCAATCCTTCCCTGCCTCGTTCCGCCCCAGAGTTCTTCTGGACGGCCCCGTTTTGGTCTGATCCCAAAGAAAAAGAGCACAAGCTGGATTTAAGCAGCACGTGCAACAGCCAAGGCTGAGGGGGCCGGAACCACAGCCGCGGGTGGGGGCGCCGCTGGCTCCCCAACCCCACCTCCCGGCTTGGCCCAGACCGGGACAGACCAGATGGGCACAGACCACATCATTCCTCTGAGAAGCAGCAGGCAGGCAGCCCCCCACTGACAGGGCAGGCCCCTCGCAGGCATGCAGCGAGGCTGTGACACAGAACAGCACAGACGGGGCGCATGCAGACGGAATCTCGAGACTCATTCATAGCTCCGTGGGAAGTGTATCTCAGGGACTTGTCCGGATCTTGGCTCTCTGTGCAATGGCAGGGGGAAGGGATGAGGGGCATTCCTGTGGCCCAGGGAAGAAAAGATTCCCCATGTCCCAGGCAGGGGTTCTGTCCACCGTGCTGGGTGGCATGGGAGAGGATGCTGGGCTGGTGTGCACCAGCCCAGGCTGAGGTGGCACAGAGAAGGGGGGTGAGGGCGAGTTGGGTGGGGATTCGGACACACACGGGCAGGAAACACAGAGCTAGAGATGGGGAGAGGAATGGTAAGCCCAGAGCAGGACACTAAAGGAGACACTGGGGCAGGGTGGGGAAGGAGCTGGGAAACAGAGAAACACAGACTGAGCCTCTGTGCACAGTTGTGCAGGCTGTGCACTGCACAAAGTGCTCCCATCTTGGAAATGATAGATTTATGTACTTATTTATTAAAAATTTTTTTTATTTTCGTAGAGATGGGGTCTTGCTATGTTGCCCAGGCTAGTCTTGAACTGGGCTCAAGTGATCCTCCCATCTCAGCCTCCCCAAAACACTAGGATTGCAGGCATGAGCCACGATGCCTGGCCTCCAATTTGTGCATTAAATACAACAGCCTCCCAGCTAAGAGCAGACAAGTGTCTTGTTCTCGCCACACTGGTGGACTGCAACAATTTTCCAAAGGACAGGTTTTGTAGAAAGGGTGCCTTTTTCAAATTTGCACCGAGCTGTCTTATGGACCCATGGTGGCCCTGCAGCAAGACAAGGAGGGGAAGGGCTCTTCCTCCCTCTCCTGCACGTGCACACACATTTATCTACGCAGACACTGAGATAAGTGACTTGAGGAAAACTGGGGAGGGGAGCGACAGGTGCGGGGAGAGGCTCCTTGTCTGAGATGCTGGTGGGGCAACCTTGTCCCCGGCTTTGACTGAGAAGTGAGGGGAGACATATAGGTTAGGTGAGGAGTGGTACACGGGAAGGAAAGGAAGGAGCTTGTGGGGAGGCGGCGACATGGGGCGGGTACAGATAGCACTGATGGATGGGGACGCGGGGAAGATCAAGGTGGACGGGAGAACAGGTTGATCGGGTAGTATTTTTTGGGTGGGGAGGATCTTTAAAGGTCATCCCAGAACTTCTCGTGGATGAGTGGAAGAAACAGAGCATCTGTCCTTGGGCGCCAAGGGAGATTCCAGGGCAGGGATCTAGAGGGGTGGCCCGGCCCAGCCGCCTGGCGGCAGGACGCTCATTTTCTCAGCCAGCATGCACCGCCCCCCGTCGGCCATGGTGCCTGCCCGCCCCAGGCCCCGCCAAGGCAGCGTGCATGGCCTGCATCAGTGTGCCACCGTCCAGGGGTCCAGCTGCGGCTGCCTGCCCACTCTGGAACAATGGAGAGGCATGTTGGGGTGTCTTGGGCAGATTAGGGACGGGGGCTGGGGATGAAACTCCATGGGAGGGAAGGGAGGGGAAGAGAGGTTCTTGGTGCTCCTTGGAAGGTCTCTAATCCCCCAAGGCCCTAGGTCAGAGATCAGCTTCAGGTGTGCATGGCTGGGATGGGGACCTGGGGGCTCGAGGCACAAAAGATGGGCCTGGGACCTTGCCTGCTCTCGGGGGTTAAGCCCCTCTCTGCAAGGTGCCTGCCCCGGCCTGGGCATGGGGGGCAGAAGTGGGAGGCATGGGTTTTGACTCCCCGAAGAAGCGTGTTTTTTTCCAATTTGGTACCTGGGAGACCAGGTGCAAGGGGACCTGGGCACTCCCCTCCCCCTCCCCCCGGCATGTCGGCCATAATGGAGTCTCAGAACACGAAGACACTCATCAGAAAGGACGGACACACTGTGCTGCTTGGAATCGAGGGATGGTCATGATCAGTTCACTCGAGAAAAGAAAAAAAGAATCAAAAACAAGAAGAGAAACGCTGGAAAAAGAGAGTCGGCTGGGTGTTTCTGGTCAGCACTAAAAAAAAAGAAAAGGAAAAAAAAAAACAACCCAGCGCCCGGACGTCGGTGGTCGGCAAGGGTAGTCTACCTTGTAAGCCACTCTGGCCGGGCACTTCTTCCCCAGACCCAGGGGCGGAGACATGTGTCTCAGCATCTGATACATGTCCAGGTAAGGCATGCGGCCCCTGGCAGCACCGAAAACAAAAAACAAAAACAAAACGGGAATGGGAACAGAGAACCAAAGGAAGAGGGGTGGGGAGGAACAGAAGAAAGAAAAAAGAAATCCACACGAGCCGAAAAAATAAGAGAGAGAAAGATGCAGAGAATGATAAAATAGGTATTTCAAATCAATGGAAAAGAGGAGAAAAAAATGGAAGAAAAGGTCATTAAAAAAAGATTACTTCACTGCTCGGGAGCAGGGAGAGAGAAAGAGAAAAGTCAGATTCAGCTTGGCTCTGAGCTACAGTTCTGGGGGGATGCGGAGGGAAGGGGGGATTCTCACTTTGGAAGACATACAACCATGCTTTTGTTCACTGCTTTTTTTTTTTTTTTTTAAAGAGACAGGGTTTCCCTCTGTCGCCTAGGTTGTAGTGCAGTGATGGGATCATAGCTCACTGCAGCCTCCACCTCCTGGGCTCAAGCAATCCTTCTGCCTCAGCCTCTAGGGTAGCTGGGACTACAGGCACTTGCCACCATGCCCAGCTAATTTTTTTGTAGAGAAGGGAGCTCTTGCTATGTTGGTCAGGCTGGTCTTGAACTCCTGGGCCCAAGTGATCCTCCTGCCTCGGCCTCCCAAAGTGCTGGGATTACAGGCGTGAGCCCCTGCACCCAGCTATCACTGTCCTTTCTAAAGTTGGGTCACGTTCCCTGGTTTGGCTGAGGCTGGTCTCTGAGGGGGCCTAGGTGGGGGGGAGGGGCTGGGGCCAGGGAGGGGAGGTGGGCTAGGGGCTTTGGGAGGTGAGGGGTGGAGGGGGAGAGAGTGGAGGTGATGGTGGGGGGAGAAATGCAAAGTTACAATCCCCCAGGGGATGTGTCTGATTTGGGGTGCCGTGGAGACCCCAGGATGGGCAGCTTCAGCTAAGAGCAAGCAAAGATGGCTGAAGGCTGAAGGGAAGGAAGAAATATGTTCCATGCTTCATCGAGTCTACATGACTGCATTCTGTTGGCTAAGAGAGTTTTCTAGTTTAATGCAAGAGAGAGAGATGGCTCTGTTTTTTAGATATATATATATATATATATATATGAAATATATATATTGAAGAACCCCAAGCCACACTCATTCCATGGATGCTAGCAGGTTTTAGTGGAAGTCAAACCTTGCAAGCAACCCTATGAGGACATTTCTTGCCTAAGCCGAGAGGGGGAGATATTACTCGCAATAAACTGTACATATCCTTATAATGAATCCGACCGCTGAAAGGAGAAGAAAGGGGGTTAGTGCAGGCAGTGGGTTCACACGGGCTCCCTGGGTGCACGGCGAGGTCATGATGCTTGAGGCAGGGGTCTCCCTGGCTTGCAGGAGTGGGAGAGACTTGGGACAAGTGAAAGTTCCCAGACGCCGGGGAGACCCAGGGCTGGAGGATTTCAGTCGGGGTGTGCCAGGGGTTCTGGACTGCAGGGCACCTCCCCCGGGGTTCTCTCTGCATCTGCCTCCTCCACAATCTACATGGGCTATGGGGTGGGGGGAGAGTGTGGAATAGAGGACTTGGGGACAGCATCCAACTGCTGTGACCTAAAATCAAAAGAGGAAGAGTTAGGAACCAGCCAAAAGCCAAGCCCCATACCCATGGCTCTCCCCAGCCTCTCGGTCTCCTGGAGGACGTACCTGATGCTTCGGGAATAGCCAAGACCACCTCGTGCCCACCTTCCTCGTGGGGCCTCCTCTCCAGCACTGAGGCCAGAGGAAGATGGGGCTTAGCCTGCCGAGGGCCCCCCAGTAATGCTTCTTCAGGCCCCAAGCCCAGCCTGAACTAGAATCCTCAGTCAGTGGCTGGTGGGCTCCAGGTATTTGGACAGATCCCTGAGTGTCTTTCAAGGCTTGGTGTTGGGTGGGCACTCAATACACGTGTACAAGTTGGAACCCACCCTCTGAAATCACTGCCTGTCAGTGAAGAGAGGGCCCTCTGGTGCCTACCCAGATGGGAGCACCCACTCCCTTTGTGGCCACAAAGATGCAAGGGCCCCTGAGGCTCTGTGCCCTCCCTGGCCTGTGTGACCTCTCACTCCAAGGTTCACAGGTCCCAGCAGGAGCTGAGTTCTGCCACCCGGATGTTGCAACCCATCCTGTCTGCCAAGGGTAGGCTAGCCCTCCTCCCCACACTCCCCGGAGAACTGAGGCCGAGGCACTGCTGGTTTTCTCCCTGGAGCCTGGCTAATGCGTCCTCACCATCTGGAGACTTCACAGTGAGAGATGGGAGAGGCTCGTAGGAGGAGAGGGCTCTTCAGGACACCTCATGGCTGATGCCCTCCCTCATTTCCCAGAAAGTCCAGGGTTAGGGCAGCGTTGGCACCCCATGTGTCTAATCCGGCGTATGCAAGGGCAATGATTCTTTTTTTTTTTTAAGATGGGGTTTCACCTTGTTAGCCAGGATGGTCTTGATCTCCTGACCTCGTGATTCGCCCACCTTGGCCTCCCAAAGTGCTGGGATTATAGGCGTGAGCCACCGCGCCCAGCCTTTTTTTTTTTTTTTCTTAAGGGCAGTGATTCTTACAGCTTCTCTCCTGACTGAACCTATGAGACCCCTGCTAGGACCCCTGGAGCCCGGTGCTCCTGGGTCTGGGGCCTGACCTAGCCCGTGTTCCAGTTCCCGGGAGAGGCATGTATTGTGGCTGGAGGATTCGGGGTGATTTCTTACCAAGCTGCAGGGTCATACTCGGCCCAGACACGCACGTACTCATCCAGGTGGTGGGGGCCCAGGATGGAGGAGTCTCGGGTGAGGTACTCGAAATTGTCCATGATGACGGCAACAAAGAGATTCAGCATCTGCGGGGACACCGGGGACCAAGAAGGAGTGGGGGCAGAGATGGAAGGAATGAACAAGTGAGGGTGAAGGATACAGATAGACAGACACACCCAAACACATGTACACAGGGGCCCAGATGGAGCGAGGGATAGAGAGAAGATGGGAAAGGAAATGAGACAGAGAAAGAGATGGGACAGAGAGGTGACGCTCACGCACACCAGGAGGGCCAGTGAGAGGGAGATCAAGCAGAGAGATGGAAGAGATGGAGAGACAGAGATGAGAGAGAGAGAGATACAGAGAGACAAAGACCAGCCGGGCACGGTGGCTCATGCCTGTAATCCCAACACTTTGGGAGGCCGAGGTAGGCAGATCACTTGAGGTCAGGAGTTCAAGACCAGCCTGGCCAACCTGGTGAAACTCCATCTCTACTAAAAATACAAAAATTAGCTGGGTGTGGTGGCGCGTGCACCTGTAGTCCCAGCTACTTGGCAGGTTGAAGCAGAAGGATCTCTTGAACCCGGGAGGTGGAGGCTGCAGTGGGCTGAGATTGCGCCACTGCACTCCAGCCTGGTAACAGAGTGAGACTCCGTTTCAAAGAAAAAAAGAGAGACAAAGACCAAGAATGATGGAAAGAGACAGAATCAGTGAGAGAGGGAGGGGAGGCTACTGAAATGAGGACCAACACCAAGAGAACCACCGTGACCCCAAATCTTCCCACATCTGCCCCCAACAAGGCCAAAGTGAGATATCTCTTTTCCTATTTTTGAGACAGGATCTCACTCTGCCGCCCCGGCTGGAATGCAGTGGTGTGATCATGGCTCATTGCAGCCTTGACTTCCAGGGCTCAAGTGATCCTCCCACCTCAGCCTCCTGAATAGCTGGGACTATAGGTGTGCAGCACCACGTGTGCAGCTAATTCAATCGCTTTTTTTTTTTTTTTTTGAGACAGAGTCTCACTGTCTCCCAGGCTGGAGTGCAATGGTGCAATCTTGCTCACTGCAACCTCCGTCTGCCTCAGCCTCCCAAGTAGCTGGGATTACAGGCGCCTGCCACTACATGTAGCGAATTTTTGTACTTTTAGTAGAGACAGGGTTTTACCATGTTAGGCTGGTCTTGAACCCCTGACCTCAGGTGATCCGCCTGCCTCGGCCTCCCAAAGTGCTGGGATTACAGGCGTGAGCCACTGCACCCGGCCTCAATTTTTTTTTTTTTTTTTTTTTTTAAAGAGATGGGTTTCGCCATGCTGCCCAGGCTGGTCTTGCATTCCTGGGCTCAAGAGACCCTCCCACCTTGGCCTCCCAAAGTGCTGGGATTACAGGCATCAGCCACTAAGCCTGGCTGAAATATTTCACTGGGTCTCAAATGGGGGAATTCTGTCCCCCACTCCCACCCCCACCCCCCAGGGGCATTTGGGAATGCCTGGAGACATTTGTGGTTGTTGCAGCAGGAGAAAGGGGTGGCGTGTGCTGCTGGCATCTGGTGGGGGGAGCACAGCGATGCTGCTATATACTCTGCAGGCACAGCATGACCCCACCCCAAAGAATCAGCCAGTCCCAAATGTCAACAGCTCTGAGTTTGAGACGCTCAGGGTCGCCAGATCCCAGGCTGGTTCAGAGAAGCCTTGGAGGGAACAAACCTTCGACATAGCCACATTCTAGAGAAACCCACTGCCCTGAAAGGGAGACAGACTTAGGGAGCCCACCCAGCCCTCACAGGTCCACAGACTCACCAGAAACGAGCAGAGGAAGATGAAGGAAACGAAATAAAAATAAGCAAATTCATTGCCACACTCTCGAGTCAGGATGCCAGAGTTCTTATCACACGGTTTCCCGCTGAGACAGGAGAGCATGATGTTGTGCCACGCTTCTCCGGTGGCACTCCTGAAGACAGGGAGAAATCAGAGGCTCGGGCACCCAGCCCCAGCTGGGCACCAATGCCTCCCCGGGAGGTGGAGCACACACGGGTTCTGGCACTTGGGTTCTGGAGCTGGCCAGGCAAGTCCCAGCTGGACCACCTCCTTTTTCTGGGAGCTGTGTACTGAAGGCCACAGGGAGCTTTGAAAAAATACCAATACCTCACCCCAGCAGACTTGGATTCAGTTGGTCTAGGGTTGGATTTGATATGTATGGTATGTGCCTTCCCTCCCTTCCCTTCCCTCCCCTCCCTTTCTTTCTTCCTTCCTCCCTTCCCTTCCTCTCTCTCTTTCTCTTTCTCTCTTTTGACAGGGTCTTGCTCTGTTACCCAGGCCGGAGTACAGTGGCACAATCACTGCTCACTGCAGCCTCAACCTCCCAGGCTCAAGTGATCCTCCCACCTAAGCCTCCTGAGTAGCTGGGATTACAGGCACAGGCCACCACTCCTGGCCAATTAAAATTTTTTTTTTGTTGAGATGGGGTCTCACTGCATTGCTCAGGCTGGTCACTGGTATGCTTTAAAAGCTCCCCTAGGCCGGGCACGGTGGCTCACACCTGTAATCTGAGCACTTTGGGAGGCCGAGGCAGATGGATCACCTGAGGTCAGGAGTTTGAGACCAGCCTGACCAATATGATGAAACCCCGTCTCTACTAAAAATACAAAAAATTAGCTGGGTGTAGTGGCATTCGCCTGTAATCCCAGCTACTTGGGAGGCTGAGGCAGGAGAATCGCTTGAACCCGGGAGGCAGAGGATGCAGTGAGCTGAGATTGCACCATTGCACTCCAGCCTGGGCAACAAGAGCAAAACTCCATCTGAAAAAAAAAAAAGAAAAGAAAAGCTCCTCTCCATTCAGGTGACAGTCATCTCATACCATATTCTCCCTGGATCCCTATGTTCCAGGCATGCTGGGATTCTCACAGTACTCAAACATGCCAGCCACACTCCTGCCTCGGGACCTTTACACAGGCAGTACCCTCGGCTTGCACTGCCCTTCCCCAATATCCACATGGCTCCCTCCCTTGCCAATTTCTCTCAAATGTCACACTTTCAGAGAGGTACAACCTACCAGCCCTCTATTCTTTTTTTGTTGTTAGATTAAAATATATATATATATATATATATATATATATATATATATATATATATATATTTTACTGTTGCAAAATACAGCAAACAACCATTTTGAGGTGTACAATTCAGTGGCATTAGGCACACTCACATTATCATGCAACTGACACCATTATCTACCTCTATGGCTTTTTTAAAAAATTAAAAAAATATATTGTTCTTTTTGGAGACAGAGTCTTGCTCTGTTCCCTAGGCTGGAGTGCAGTGGCACAATCATAGCCTGGAACTTCTGGGCTCAAGCAATCCTCCCGCCTCAGCCTCCCAAGTAGCTGGGACTACAGATGCGTGCCACTATGCCCAGTTAATTAAAAAAATTTTTTTTTTTTTTGTAGAGACGGGGTCTCACTGCCCAGGCTGTTCTCAAACTCCTGGGCTCAAGCAATCCTCCCACCTCGGCCTCCCAAAATGCTAGGATTACAGGCACGAGTCACTGCACCCAGCCCTATTCCCTTTTATTCTTGCATTTCATCCTTTTTCTAGCATCCTTTGTAATTTGTTCCCTGATTATCTGTCTTCCCCATGGGGATGTTAGCTTCCAAAGTGCTGAAAATGTTTCTTTTCCTCTTCTCTACTTCCTGCGGCATCCCCATTTTTACAGCGGTGGCTGGCATGCCGTAGGTGCTCAATAACCCTCCACTGAACGAGTGAAGGAACTTTGTGTGCAGCCGGGATGACAAACCCAAGAATCAAGCCTCACGGTCTGGAAGCCTCAGTTTTCTCATCTGTCAGGGCTGCCAAGAATCCCCTCCTCACAGAGTGGTCAGGAAGATTCAAGGAGATAATGCCTGGAAAATGACCTTCATGACTATGTCTCAGGGCCCTCTGGTTCTGCCCCGCTAGGATTCCTGGGCCCCCAGACACCCATTTCCAGCCTCACGGGTAAAAGAAAGATAAAAGCACACCCAGTCACACCCTCAACAGAAGAAAAGGATGAGGGCACGCCCCTACCGGAAGAGAAGGAGGAGGGCACACCCCCACCAGAAAAGAATGAGGACACGCTCCCTACCGGAAGAGGAAGAGGAGAGCACGCCCCCTACCGGAAGAGACGGATGAAGGCACGCACCCCGACCAAGGGAACAGAATTATGAGAGCAGGCCCCCTTCTCACCGGAAAAGCAGCATGAGGGCCTGGAAGAAGGTCCGGAAGTTATTGTGCTCAGTGATTTGGAAATCATCTTCATCACTGTCCTCGTCCTCCACGTCAATGCCGATGTTGCCAAACACCTGCGGAATTTAAGGGTGACGACCAGGGGCTGCCATTCCCCCAGTGGCTTCTGGGAAACCCAGCTCAACCTCCATGGCTGCTTCTGTGGCCCAAGCTCCTGTCACTCATCCCTTCCTAAGGGTGGCTGCCCGCCTTGGGAGTCTCTGGGCACCTTAGGGGTGCAGAACTCACCTGCATCCCAATGATGGCATAGATGAAGAACAGCATGGCGATCAGCAGACAGACATAAGGCAGGGCCTGGTGGGAAAAGAGGCAATGAAGAAGAGCACTGTCTTCCTCCCTTGTCCCAGTGCTCTGCCCCACTGGGTTGGGTGGCCACATGCTCCACTAGAGTCCTGCTAGGGCTGGTGGGCATCTCTGCGGGCTCTGGGATGAGGCCCTTACAGCTCTGAAGACACACCAGGGGTGGGAAGTTAGACAAGAGCCCTGCAGATAACAGATTCTCTGCCTGACTATATCATAGAGGCACTTCTGATCTGACTTCTACATTCAGCCAGAGCATGGGGGTCGCCTGTCTTCTTAGCTCTGGACCAGCAGGAGGAATGAGGACTCACCTTGAAGGACTGTACAAAGGTCCAGAGAAGAATGCGGATGGTGTAACCCTGACGGAGAAGTTTGATGAGCCGGGCAGCTCGGAAGAGGCGGAGAAAGCTCAGGTTGATGAAGTTATTCTGGGGAGATGGAGGAAAAGGGGTGACCATCCACCCACCCCAAAGGGCTCAGAGCCGTCACCACTCACAGAGGCCCCTACATGAAGCCAACCAACAGGAAAAAAGCAAGCCAGACCCCAAATAAGGAGGGAGAGAGAAAGCACTATTAATGCAATGATGCAGAGGAAAAACTTGAAAAAGGAACGAAGTTGGGAGAGAGAGGGTGGGAGGGAGGAAAAGGCATCAACTCAAAAGCATAAGCCCTCCCTGCCAGCCCCACCCACAATGGGGAAAAGAAAGAAAAAGGAAGGAGGAAAAGGGAATGGGGATGGGGAAGAAATAACAAAAGAACAAGAAAAAGAAAATATATCAGAATCATCCAATCAGGAAAAAAATCGAGATGGTTTTTGTTTCTCCCAACAACCAAATGCACTGAGACGAAAGGACACAAGCCGGTCAAGTTGCGGAATCTATCACACGTGTACAATGCACAAACACCAGGGTAGGGGTGGGGGTGAAGGTCGCCAGCACGCTCAGGCCTGGTGGACATGTGCGGGTTCCGAGGGCATGTTACGCTCCGGGCCAGAAATGCATCTGTCACGGGACTCACCGGGCACCCTGCCCTGCCCTGCCCTGCCGAGCTGCCCACCCGCTCCTGCCCGCCCTGACCTCACCCCACGGCCAAGAGGAGCAGCGGCTCGAGCCAATTGGGAGAAGCGGAAGAGCATCTTTTCTTACCCCCTTGGCGAGCGGGAATGGGGAGGACGGGAGGGAGCTGGGGCTGTTCGGCTGCAGGGTGAGTCCTCGCTGCCCGCTGAGTCGGAGAAGATGCATTTGGGGCCCTTTTCCCCCCTCTCAGGGATGGCTTCTCAGCTTCTGGGGCTGGGTGGAGTAGCACGGGACCAGGCCTGCAGGAAGCAGGAAGCACTCAGCTCCCATGGGTGGGTGAGCTCAGAAATCAGCCCGGGCCCACCAAGGGGCAGGTGCTGGGGGCCGGGAGGTGGGGCCATCCCTGCCCCCAGGACCTCCCTGGGTGGCCACTGCCTCTGCTCAAAAACCCCATCTAGTCACTGCCTCTGCCTCCTCCCACCCAAGCTAGAAGAACCGGGGTGCCAGAGAGTTGGGGGGCCAGGGAGACCAGCTGGAGATGGTGGACATGGACTGCCGGTGTTTTGTGACCATCGTGGGGCTTCAAGGGACCTTGGTGGGGGGGTGGGAGGCTCAAAGTCATGAGTGGGCCAAATCTGGCTAATAAAGCTGTTTTGTTGGGCCTGAGCAGTGTTTTTTCATTTGTCCTTGTTTTTAATTAAAAATTATTGCCGTTGTTTAAAAATCAAGAGATTTTTGCCCACAAATCTGACTTTCTGGCAACCCCAGGCCTGCTGCAATGGCTCCCTGGAAGCAGGCCACATGCTCTCCGGTTTTCCAAGGTCCTCGAGTTCTAGAAATGGCACCTGCTTTCCTGGTTGACTGGTGTCTGCTTGGCCCCCAGAGGCATTTGAGTTTGAGACCCCAGCCTCAGGCAGACGTGGAAACCCTCCTTCACTGGCCAGTATCCAGCAGGTTGAAGGCAGGAGCAGTAAAGGGTCTCCCCAGTAAGAGGGCCTTCATCAGACTTGTTCTATGGGATTTGCAGGAGCCCTAAATACAGGCCACATAACAAGAATGGACTTGGTCTAACCTTCATCCCCCTAAATGGCACAGGGTGACCATACATTCACAGCCTCCCTCCCGGTTTCACAAGTGTCCTAGTTTGGGTGACGCATTACATGGGCATCCTACTTGGCGTCTTCCAGAGGGCTTCCCGGCCACCACATCTGCGTCTTGTCCTAGCTTTGGCCTGGGAGCTGAGAGGCAAGGACTGGAGTTCAAGGAATTTCTGAGGCTGGCAAGAGGCCTCTGGGTCTGATGGCAATGTCTAGGACACTCTCTGGGACACATCCGTGTGTCGTTAGGCCTCTAGGGTGGGGAAGGGGGCTTGGGGATCCTACCCTGACCACAATGGGCTCAATTGGTGTAAGAATGTCTCCAGTGCCTTGAATAAGCCCCCAAACCCAGCTTGGCTAAGAGAGTCACTCTCTTGTGCCCTGTTGCCCTGACCCCCATCCCTGCCTGGCCAGCCAGCTCCACCTGGGGATGGGGCCGATGGCTCAGGTGTCCCCAGCCCCCTCCCGTTCAACCCCAGAGTACAAGCCATCCCTTTCATGGGGCGGATCATAACATGTGGACTCGGCCAGGCATGCAAAGGCAGGCAGACCCTGGAAGCAGCCTCAGGAGGGGGTTTTGGGGGAGAGCAGGGGAAGCTTGCAGCCATGCAAAAAAGCCAAGGATCTGGCAGGGAGATGCGTGCAGAAAACATGCTTCCCTTCTTGGAGCCAAGTAGGGGTAGGAGACACACGAGGAGGGTAGGGGTGGAGACAGGAAGGGTTCAGGGCAGCGGGGCAAGGGTACTAGCCTGCCTTCCTCCACCCTCCATCTCTTTCTGCATCTGTACCAAGTCTTTCCACTGCCCCCAGAACTTCTGACAAGCTCCCTCTTCCTGGCTTCCACATTTCATTCCACAGCTTGGGAGGTGCAGCTTCCTCTCAACGCCTCCCCTGAACTTCCTGGCTAGAATGTGATGGGGGTGGGACACAGCCCCTGGAAGGCATGAGGACAGCGTGCTTGTGGTCTTTCCTCCTCCAGCGCTGTGCTCAGGTATCCGGCAAGCGCTCAGGACAGGGAGACCACCCACCTAAGGCCTCCAGACAAGTCGTGCCACTGCAGACCTCACCTCCAGGCTCCAGCCCCATAACCACCCACCTATCTGACTTATTTCTGGATGTGCTAAAGGCACCTCAAACTCACTATGCGCACACCTGTTCTCTTCCCCCGACCTGGCCCTTTCCTGGCATGCACTCACCTCTATCTCTCATTTTTTTTTTTTTTTGAGATGGAGTCTCGCTCTGTCACCCAGACTGAAGTGCAGTGGCGCGATCTTGGCTCACTGCAACCTCTGCCTCGCGGGTTCAATGGATTCTCCTGGCTTAGCCTCCTGAGTAGCTGGGACTACAGGGATGCGCCACCACGCCCGGTGAATTTTTGTATTTTTATTAGAGACAGGGTTTCACCATGTTGGACAGGCTGGTCTCGAACTCCTGACCTCAGGTGATCCGCCTGCCTCAGCCTCCCAAAGTGCTGGTATCAGAGGCGTGAGTCACCCGCCTGGCCTATCTCCCAGTTTTAAACCAGACCTGAGTGCTCCCAGGCACCTCTCATCCCATCAGTTCCAACCTGATCTTTCCTGGGTCCTGCAGAGATCCATCTGAGAGGGACAACCCTCCCACTGTTCTCTGTGTTCCACTGTCAGGTCTTGCTGAGATTCCTGGTGCCCACCCCCAGCCCAGCATTCTGTCAAGCTGTTCCCTGCCCTGCAACCAGACTGAGCTTGTCTAGTCACATGGCCAGTCATGTCTCCCCTGCTTCCTGTTCTCCCAGGCCCTTCCTGGTGCTTAGGAGAAAGCTCAAATTCCACAATGCACCCCCAGCCCAGGGTCCTGTTTCCTTCTGCCGTCTTCAGCTGTCTACAGGTCAGTCTTTCTCTGCTGTCTCTGCACCAGCCACACTCCCTCACTTCTAGATCCAGACCCCCGACAGGCTCCGACCCACCACAGGGCCTTTGCACGTGCTGTCCTGGGGCTGGAATGCTCTGTGCATCTCTCTGTGCCTTGTTAATGCAGCTCAACCTTCAGCTCGCAGTGCAGGTATAATTTAAAGTGGAGTCAAGGGGTCATTTGACCAATGCCTGCCTCGCCCACCTGACTGTATGTGGCGGTGGTGGGGGACATTAATGGTGTCTGCTTCTGCCCATAATTCCATCTGTGGCACCAAACAGTGCCTCATTAAATGTTTGGTGGGTGAGTGCATGTGTATTGCCAGCAGGGAAGGGATCCCAGGGCAAAGATGTCATTAGGGTGTCCGTCTAAGGGACAGTAGCGGGAGGGGCAGAGGCAGGTGAGATTTAACAGAATGAGGAGTGTGCAGGGAGCTGAGAAGTGGGGAATGGAAGGAGACGTGTACAGTGTGTACTGGAGTATGGGTACAGGGTGGGTAGATGTAGCAGAGAGGGGCAGTGTGTGTGTGTGTGTGTGTGTGTGCATGACTGTGTGTATGACACAGAGACAGGGACAGTGAATAAGAATTAGAGTCTGGGCATGGTGGCTCACGCCTGTAATCCCAGCACTTTGAGAGGCTGAGGTGGGTGGCTCACGCCTGTAATCCCAGCACTTTCGGAGGTTGAAGTCAGGAGTTTGAGACCAGCCTGGCCAACACAGTGAAACCCCATCTCTACTAAAAATACAAAAAGTGGCCTGGCATGGTGGCACATGCCTGTAATCCCACGTACTCAGGAGGCTGAGGCAGGAGAATCGCTTGAACTCGGGAGGCAGAGGTTGCAGTGAGCCGAGATTGTGCCATTGCACTCCAGCGTGAGTGACAGAGCGACACTCTGTCTCAAAAAAAAAGAGAAAATTAGAGAATTGAGTGAGAAAGAGGAGAGGTCATGACCATGTGCAGTGTCTGTACATGCAGTGACTGTGTGTGCAGTGACCCTGTGTGCAGTGACTGTATGTGTAGTGTGTGTGTGCAGTGACTGTGTGTGCAGTGACTGTGTGTAGTGACTGTGCGTGTGCAGTGACTGTGTGTGTGTACAGTGACTGTGTGTAGTGATTGTGCATAGTGACTGTGTGTGCATAGTGACTGTGTGCAGTGACTTTGTGTGCAGTGACTGTGCATAGTGACTGTGTGTGTGCATAGTGACTGTGTGTGCGTACAGTGACTGTGTGTAGTGACTGTGTGTGTGCATAGTGACCGTGTGGGCAGTGTGTGTGCAGTGACTGTGTGCATAGTGACTGTGTGCACAGTGGCTGTGTGTGCACTGTGTGCAGTCTGTGTGCAGTGACTGTGCAGTGTGTGCAGTGACTCTGTGCAATGTCTGTGTGTGCAGTGACCATGTGCAGTGACAGTGTGCATGTAGTGACTGTGCAGTGTCTGTGTGCAGTGACTGTGTGTGCAGTGACTGTGTGCAGTGTCTGTGTGCACTGTGTGTGCAGTGTGTGCACAGTGACTGTGTGTCTATAGTGACCATGTGTGTGCAGTGACTGTGTGCATAGTGACTGTGCGGGCAGTGTGTGTGCAGTGACTGCACAGTGATTGTGCATAGTGACTGTGTGTGTGCAGACTGTGTGCAGTATGTGGATAGTGACTGTGCAGTGTGTACACAGTGGCAGCATGCGTAGTGACTGTGTGCAGTATCTGTGTGCAGTGACTGTGTGACTGTGTATGCAGGTGCAGTTCAAGGCTCCAGGAGAAGGCCTCACGAAGCTACCAGACCTGAGTCTGACACTTCTGAGCTCCCCTGCCTGAGAGTCTTTGCCGGCACACTGCCTGGCCTGCATGTCTCCTCCATCAGACTTGGAGAGTCAAGTCTCTGCTGGTCAAGGCCAAATATCTTGTGGGTTTGAGATGGAGGGTTGGGGACAGCAGGCTGGAGAGAGCCAGAGGGGCGAGGAGGGAGTTGGCAGCTTTCCTGGGGCCTGGGCTCCATGGAGCTGAACGGGGGACAGCGGTGGTGAGAGGTGGCAGGGAGTGAATTTGCCTCCACTGTCTCTGAGTGTACGGGATGTGTGTGGTGTGTGTGTGGAATGGCGTGAGAGACAGAGGTGCTGCACTGGGAAAACCCATCCCTTCCTCTGCAAAAGACACAAACCCCAAACAGAAAACCCCCATTCAGAACCCGATAAAAACAGAGAATCTGCAGGAAGTGGGAGGCACGGGGCTGGGGGTGGGAGGACAGACGGACAGACAGAGAGGAGCAGAGGGGTGGGGAGAGCGCCAGGCATCCCACATCGGAGAGGCAGGGTGTGGCATGCAATGCCTAGGCAAGGAGATGCGTT
The DNA here is from genome assembly GCA_963573385.1 of Cacajao melanocephalus. NCBI lineage: Eukaryota > Metazoa > Chordata > Mammalia > Primates > Pitheciidae > Cacajao > Cacajao melanocephalus. The sequence goes on along the minus strand of CAUYLG010039267.1, from coordinate 19,679 downwards.
TTCACAGTTAATGTAAGGCATTTAGACTTCAGAAAGAAGTAAGACCAACCGGATTCTAGATGCAGATGTTGAAGATGAGGGGGAGCGGGCGGGCGGGGGCAGTTGGGGAGGCGTGTTCAGCATTTTTTAGGTTGATTTGTAACCAGTGCCAAAAGACCAATGGGTTTCGGTTCCCGGGCGGGGAGTGGGGGTGGTGGTGGCGGTGGGTTAGGAGATAAGTCATTGGTGTATGAACACACAGACCACGTCATGGATGAACAAATGAATTTCATAGTGCATTTTGATTGGATGAGTTTTTCAGACGGCGTTGCGTCAATATACAGTTTTAAGAGCAGGCATGAAAAGAGACAAGACAAGAAACAGAGTCATTATCCATTGCACACAGGGCAAACCCACGTCACCCCAGCCACTTGGGGCGGCAGCTGAGGCAGCCTTGGTTAGTACTGCCACATGCCCTCTGCCCCGCCAACCCCAGGGACCTGGCCTCCCAACAGTCTGCCATTTCCTGCCTCAGCCTGGCCAAGCCCTGGCCTCAGACCTAGTAGGCTTACCTGGGAGGCAGAAAGGGGCAACTGAGACCTCCTTGCCTGACAGGACATGCTGCTCCCTACTCCAGGCTGGGAGTGACTTGTTCTAGAAGGGCCCAAACACCCAACCAGTATCTTTCCCTTACACTGATTATAATTCAGGGCCGGCTAACAACACTACATACTCATTCACAATAATAATAACAATAGCAATAATAACCAGAATAATAATAACCAGCTATAATAATAATCAGAACACCTCTTTTTTTCTAGTAGGTTCTGTGCCAAGCACTTCACGTTATTATTATTATTTTTTTTTGAGACAGTGTCTCGCTCTGTTGCCCAGGCTGGAGTGCAGTGGCGCAATCTCAGGTCACCGCAATCTCTCACCTCCCGAGCATCAAGTGATTCTCCTGCCTAAGCCTCCCGAGTAGCTGGGATCACAGGCACCTGCCACCACGCCCGGCTAATTTTGTATTTTTAGTAGAGACAGGGTTTCACCATGTTGGTCAGGCTGGTCTCGAACTCCTGACCTCAAGTGATCCACCTGCTTTGGCTTCCCAAAGTGCTGGGATTATAGGCGTGAGCCAGCGTGCCTGGCCCATAGATGCTTTTACTTGTAAAACGTTCCCGTCTCCCTCCCTAGAATGTCAGCTCTATGGGAGCAGGCATTCTGCATTCTTGGTCTGTTTTGTTTGGCACCTCTCCTTCCCACTCTGTCTCCAGCAGCTATAACTACACCTGGCACAAAGTAGGTGCTCAATGCTCAATGAATGTCTTTTGAGTGCATGCATCAACGTGAGTCTTGCAAGCATCTGAGGTTGGTTGCAATGGTTAGCCCCACTCTACATGAGAACAGGCAGCACAAGTTGTCCAAGAGAGAACAGCTGGTAGGGAGAGTGGGGGCTGTTTGGCTACTGCAATAGTCCTGATGTCTCCTGATGCCCCTCACCACCTCATGCCACATCTTCCTGCCAGCCAGGAGAACAGGCTATTGGAGCCTATCCCTACAGCTGTTTGACTGGTGATTGAAGGTTTCAACCAACTTCCTCCACCCTACCTGCCCTTCTGGGGAGCTGGACCACTCCTCCAACCTCTTGACCCAAAGGGACATTGGTGCAAGGCTGTCTCGTGTGTACCTGGATGGCAAGGTATTCTGACTGCCAGCTGGAGCTCCAGCCCTCTCTAGAAACTCAGGACAGCGGAGAATGGTCAGCTGTGGGCAACCCGTGGAGAGAGCCCTGGGTGGGCCAGAACCCTCTAGAGGAAGGTTTCGGGGATAGAGTGAGGGGAAGGGGAAATTTCTGGCTCACTGGAGCTGAAGGCAAATAAGTGTGTATCACTTGGGTGTGGGCGGTGGGGAACACATCAAAGAACGGCCCCCCCCCCACTTTTTTTTTTTTTGGACATGGAATCTTACTCTGTCGGTTGCCCAGGCTGGAGTGCAAAGGTACCATCTTGGCTCACTGCAACATCTGTCTCCTGGGTTCAAGCAATTCTCCTTTCTCAGCCTCTGGAGTAGCTGGGATTACAGGCGTACACCACCATGCCTGGCTAATTTTTGTATTTTTAGTAGAGACGGGGTTTCGCCATGTTGGCCAGGCTGGTCTCGAACTCCTGACCTCAGGTGATCTGCCCACCTCAGCCTCCCAAAGTACTGGGGTTACCGGCGTGAGCCACCACGCTTGGCCTAGAATGGCCTCCTCTTTTGTGTGGTTCCCCAGCCCCTCCTGGCCTTCTAGGATGGAAGAGCAGGCAAACGGATCCTTTTCTGTAGGGGGATCTGACTGGGACAACCCAGGGGCTGTCAGTGTACTCTCAGGAGTCATCCAGGCCTGGCTTTGTGACTTTGGGAGTGTCCCTCACTTCCCCAAGCATTGAGAATCTGTTGTCTTTTCTTCTTTCTCTTTTCTTTTTTCTTTTTCTTTCTCTCTCTCTCTTTCCTTTTTCTTTCTTTGCTTCTTTCACTTTCTTTTTTTTCTCTCTCTCTCCCTCTGACTCCCTCCCTCCATCTTCCTTCCTTTCCTTTCTTTTCTTTTCTGAGATGGAGTTTCACTCTCATCACCCAGGCTGGAGTACAATGGTGCGATCTCGGCTCACTGCAACCTCTGCCTCCTGGGTTCAAGCAATTCTCCTGCCTCAGCCTCCTGCATAGCTGGAATTACAGGTGGGCGCCACCAGACTCAGCTATTTTTTTTTGTATTATTAGTAGAGATGGGGTTTCACCATGTTGCTCAGGGTGGTCTTGAACTCCTGACCTCAAGTGACCCGCCAGCTTCAGCTTCCCAAAGTGCTGGGGTTACAGGCGTAAGCCATCGCGCCCAACCGAGGGTCAGTTTTCTCATTTGTGAAATAGGGCAACACCCTTGTCCTCAGGCCTGACCACACCTAGATCTGCTCTCCTGACTTCTCTGCCTGCTCTGAGCATCATATTCAGCTTCCTTCCAGTTTACCTTGGCCAACGGGAGGCTCTGGCAGGAGGTAAGGGACAGCGGGAGAGAAAGGTTGGGGGGTTTCTCCCCCACTGCTCTCCGTCTGCTTTGGCCCTGGTCTCTGTCCCTCTGCACTGACAGGACAGCTCCCACTTGGCAGCTTCTCCTTGTCTCTTGCTCAGGTTCCCTCCCCACTTCAGCACCTGGGCAGGTAACAGCTCCCGATGGTGGAGGCTGCTTGCCAGGCACCTTGCCACCCTTGTGGGTGCCCTTCCCTTCCCCTCCACCAGTGGTCTCTGCATTTGGGTACTGTAGGAAGTAGAAAAGTTCCTCTTTAAAGTTTCTTTTCTTGTTAAAGAATAAATCCTCAGTGTGCGAATAACTCTTTGCTAAACTCTATCCTATGTAGCTGTTAGACATGCCATGCTTACAGACACGTACATTCTATGACCTTGTACTTTAACCAAGATATCTGTGCTGGACGTGCTCACAGGCATGTCCCAGCTCTCCATTGCTTCTACCTGTTTTAGAAGAGTTTTAAGCTGTTAGCCAATCGGGTTTTGGTTTAGATTGTGAGGTCTGGCTCCAGCCAATGGAGATCAGACACAGCAGTAAGGACGACCCCAAATGTGTAAGGGATTAATTCGTGTGTATTCCCTTTGTTCTTTGAACTCTTGTGGCACAATGGCTACCGGGAATACCCTTCCTGCAGTCCAGGAGGTAAAAATTGCGTTGCTAAAAAATCCTTTGCCTCAGCGCTGATTTTTCTTTGTGGCACCGAGCATCTGCTTCCAACAGGTGTCTTCCGTTGGCGCCTCTGAGGGAATTCTCTTATGTGTTGAGACCAAGACCTCTACCTGAGCCCAATCCACGTAAACCACTTGGCACAGTTCCCTGGTGCACAGCAAGGCTGCAATTCTTGTGAGCTACTGTTATTTTTATTGTTATTAAGATGACATTGATGTCACCCTCGACCCTTGGCTTTGACGCCCTTTGACCACTGCTTCCCCTGCAAGGATCTTCCACCCTCCCTCCGATCTCCTGAGGGCCCCCAAGCCTGGGCTCACTGGCAGATGGCCAAGGAGAGGGTCTGGGACAGGAACTCTGGGGCTCTGAGTCTTCCAGAAAAGGGGAAGGGCAATATGGCCTGTGTGGCCACCACAGAGAGGTCCAGAGACTCCCCATGTTGGGAGTCTCCCAGGCCTGGCGCTAAAGGAGGGAGGACATCCTGAGGACCCTCCCCCTACAGCCCTGAGAGTGGTGTCCCCACTCTGGCCTGAGGGCTGTGGCTCTCCCTGCCCACAAACCAGGAGATGGTTGGTTCAAGCAGAATTGACTCGAAACTCATTCTTTCTGGGCTCCCAACATGGTGTGGTGTTTGGGAGCAGGCTCAGCTTTAAGAGCTTTTAAGTGTCTCAGTTCTCTCAATGTGCTCATCTGCATTATTAATTCTCAGGCCAGGATGCAGGGAAGCCCACCCCTCAGTGCTAGCCCTAAAGCCAGGGTTTGGTCACCCCCATCTTCCCACGATGCCCTCCTGAGGGGCTGCCCTTGTCCCTGGGTCCCCAGTTCTCCCTCTCTGGTCATGGCCAAGTGCTGCCTCAAGCCAGCTGCGGCTGTCGGGACCCACTGCTTCTGGGACCATCCTCCCTCCCCCACCTGCCACCTGCCTCATCCAGCCCAGAGTCACCCAGAGAGAAGCTGGCGGGAGACTTACCCCAAACTCAGTCACGAGGATATCGGTGATGCTGCCCAGAACAGTCACAAAGTCGAAGATGTTCCAGGCATCGCGGAAATAATTCTAGAATGGGGACCCACAAGACAGAGATGCCAACAGAGGGCTTGGTTCCCCGGACCCCTAGGCTAGCCGGGGGCATGTGAGGGGCACAGCTGCCAATCAGCGGAGTGCCCGGGATGGCTGTGGTTGTTCTAAGTGCTTTGGGAAGGGCTGTTCAACATCATCTGTGTTGAGTCTCCCTCCCTGGGGACCTTCCCATGATTGGCCTGGCTCCAGAGGGGGCCTCCAGACCCTGCTTCAGCTGCACGGGGATGGGGGTGCCCTTCAGAGCTGTGGCCTTTCTAGCACTTTCGAGGGCTCCTGAGACCCCAGGGACTTTATAAATGACATCACTGAGATCCTCATGAAGATCCTGGAGGGAAGGCTTATCACCCATTTTCTTTCTTTCTTTCCTTTTTTTTTTGAGATGGGGTCTTGCTTTGTCACCCAGACTGCAGTGCGGTGTCATGATCTCAGCTCACTGCAACCTCTGCCTCATGGGTTCAAGCAATTCTCCTGCCTCAACCTCCCAAGTACCTGGGACTACAGGTGCATGCTACCACGCCCGGCTAATTTTTGTATTTTTAGTAGAGATGGGGTTTCATCATGTTAGGCTGGTCGCAAACTCCTGACCTCAAGTGATCTGCCCAGCTTGGCCTTCCAAAGTGTTGGGATTACAGGCGTGAGCCACTGCTCCTGGCTACACCCATTTTCCAGGAGGTGACCAAGCCTCAAAGAGCCAAGCCACTCATCTGCCTGAGGTCAGCAGCACAGAGACATAAAGCTGGGATTTGAACCCAGACCTCAGAGAGCCCAGGGTCTGTATTCAGGACCCCACTAGGTGGCAGCATGCTCATGAAGAAAGCAGACTGGGTTCAAATCCCAGCTCTGCTGCCAGAGCTGTGTGGCTACGGGCAAGTGGCTTAACCTTTCTGGGCCTCCATTTCCTGACCTGGAGGAGGAGGACAGTAACAGGGTGCAGAACAGAACAGGGCTTTGGGGCCTTCCAGGCACACATACTTCCTGGCCTCCTTGTGTTTAGATGGGGCCATGTGTGTCTAGGTGCAGTAACATGCTGTGAGTGGAAATAGTATGGCTACTTGCTGGTAAGCGTTGGACTCTCTAGCCTCTTAACCCTGGACTTGGCAACCAGTAACATTTCGGACGGAGCCTGGGTACCTGAGTAACTATGAGGCAAACGGCTTTTCTGCTGAGTGTAAAAAAACATTCATCAATGTAAGTCATTGAGATGTGGGGGCTGTTTGTTACTGCAGCTTCACTTGATCTATCCTGACTGCTACATTCCTATACTGGGTACTGGCTCAAGGTGAAACACAAGCATAGCCTCTCTGCTATTAAAATATAGAAATACTCCACATTGTTTGGAAAACAGTCCTACAAGCCCTCCCCCTTTCTCTGACTCCCCTCAACTGAGTACTGACATGGTGATGGGTGGCACCCCTGTCTGGATCCAAGAGTCTGGGTCAAAGAGATGGCCTCCCCTCTGGGGTCAGTGGGACTCAAAACACAAAACACAGGGCCTTCTGAGCATCTTCACAGAAGCAGAGGCCAGGTCAGGAGTTGGGGTGGTCAGTGTGACCCTGAAGTAGTCCCTCTGCCTTACAGAGAAGGAGCCTGACTTGAGAGCTGTGCTCATCTCCTGGTTGCAGTGCTCACAGAGATGGTTGGGGCATCCGCTTTAGCACTACCAACTGGGGCTCAGTCTCAGTGGGGATCTCCAGGGGGCAGCAGAGAGCACACACCACAGAGTCATCCCGCCTCATGGGGAGGGAGTGGGTGTATTTATCCTCCAGTGCCCATCAGACGAAACCAAAGGCCTCTGTGCCCTTCTCTGGAAGGCAGGGGTATCACAGCAACCAGACAGTGAATGTGAGCCATGAGCATGGAGTGTACAGTAGGTGCTTAACAGATGAGATGATGTTGTTTCACAACTACCTAAAAGGATTTCAAGTCCTACTGGCACTTTCAGCATTTTAGCAGATGTTGCTGGGGCCCTGCCCACATCTCAACTGCACACCTCTGGTACGTTTCTTTGCCCAGGGTCTCTCTCTGGCTGCACATGTGTTTGGGAATTAACAGCTCTCCTGGGAGTGGCCTGTGATTATGTCTGATGGGCACTGGAGGATAAACACACCCACTCCCTCCCCGTGAGGTGGGATGACCCTGTGGTGTGTGCTCTCTGCTGCCCCCTGGAGGTCCCCACTGAAACTGAGCCCCAGTTGGTGCCAAAGCTGATGCCCCTAACGACCTCCTCGAGCCAAGGTGGGAACCTGGTTTCCTGAGACCCTGGCTAAGACCACAGGCTATAGGTCATTCTCTTCAAAGGGATGGACTAAGCTGGTGGTCAAGAGAACAGATGTCCTGGTTCAAGTCTCACCTTGGCCACTCACTAGAGACCTTTAAGACTTCAAGTCCCAGCCCATTAGCATAAGCCTTCTTCACCTTAAGTTTTTTTTTTTTTTTTTTTTTTTTTGAGATGGAGTCTTGCTCTGTCACCTAGGCTGGAGTGCAATGGCATGACCTCAGCTCATTGCTATCTCCGCCTCCCGGGTTCAGGCAATTCTCCTGCCTCAGCCTCCCTAGTAGCTGGGATTACAGGTGCCTGTCACCACGCCCAGCTAATTTTTGTATTTTTAGTAGAGACAGGGTTTCACCATGTTGGCCAGGCTCATCTTGGACTCCTGACCTCATGGTCCACCCACCTTAGTTTCCCAAAGTGCTGGGATTACAGGCTCCCGCCACCATATCTAGTTAATTTTTGTGCTTTTAGTAGAGACGGGGTTTCACCATGCTGTCCAGGCTGGTCTTGAACTCCTGGTCTCAAGGGATCTGCCCACCGCAGTCCCCCAAAGTGCCAGGATTACAGGTGTGAGCCACCGTACCTGGTCCCCCAATTTTTAAAAATAATTTTTATTCTTTTAGAGATGGGGTCTCACTCTATCACTCAGGCTGAAATGCAATGGTGCAATCGTAGCTCATTGCAACTCTGACCAACTGGGTTGAAGCAATCCTCTTGCTTCAGTCTCCGGAGTAGCTAGGACTATAGATGTATGCACCACGCTTGGCTAATTTTTAATTTTTTTTTTTTGACAGACAGTCTCCTTCTGACACACAGGCTGGACTGGAGTAGAAAAACCCTGGCTCCCTCTGCCTCCCAGGTTCAAACTATTGTTGTGCCTCAGCCTCCCAAGCAGCTGGGATTACAGGCATGTGCCACCACGCTTGGCTAATTTTTGTATTTTTAGTAGAGACAGGGTTTCACCCTGTTGGCCAAGATGGTCTCGAACTCCTGGCCTCAAGAGATCTGCCCACCTTGGCCTCCCAAAGTGCTGGGATTGGAAGTGTGAGCCACTGTGTCTGGCCTTTAATTTTTTTTTTTTTTTTGTAGAGATGGAGTCTTGCTTTGTTGCCCAGCCTGGTCTTAAACTCCGGGCTTCAAGCGATCCTCCTACTTTAGCCACCAAAACTGCTGGCACTACAGGTGTGAACTATGATACTTTTTTGTTTTTTTGAGATGGTGTCTTGCTCTGTTCACCACGCTGGAGTGCAGCGGCGTGATCTCAGCTCACTGCAACCTCCACCTCCCAGGTTCAAGCAATTCTCTTGCGTTAGCCTCCCAAGCAGCTGGGATTACAGGCATGCACTACCACGCCCGGCTAATTTTATATTTTTAGTAGAGACAGGATTTCTCCATGTTGGTCAGGCTGGTCTCGAACTCCCGACCTCAGGTTATCCACCTGCCTCAGCCTTCCAAAGTGCTGGGATTACAGGCATGAGCCACCGTGCCCAGCAAGTTTACCTTTTGTAATGAAATAGCTATCAAAATATTTTTTAAGGCTGGGCGCGGTGTCTCATGCCTGTAATCCTAGCATTTTGGAAGGCCGAAGCAGGCAGACTGCTTGAGGTCAGGAGTTGGAGACCAGCCTGGCCAACATGGTGAAACCCAGTCTCTACTAAAAATACAAAAATTAGCCTGGCATGATGGCGTGCATCTGTAGTCCCAGCTACTTAGGAGGTTGAGCTGGGAGAATCGCTTGAACCCATAGGCGGAGGTTGTAGTGAGCTAAGATAGGAGAAGTACTTGAACTTGGGCAGAGGTTGCAGTGAGCTGTGATTGCACCACTGCACTCCAGCCTGGGCAACAGAGTGAGACTCTGTCTCAAAAAAAAAAAAAAAGTCTAAAAACTGGCCATCTAACATTTAATATACTTCTTTGTTAACACACTGAGTAACAGATTTTAGCTGTAGGTTTAATCATAAGCAGCATTTCAAAGAAATGATGAATGCAAATTAAATTTTAAGGTATCTGCAACTGTCAACACTGCAATATGAAAATATCTGATGTTTATAAGTAACACAGGTCATGCTGATAATATTAAGTGTTGACAATTCTAATACTAAGGGTTTGTTGTCTCCCATTAGGATGGAAGGAAATGTTAAAATTTAGTTAGTGGCTGGTGAAAAATAAAGATGTGATTTTTTTTTTTTGAGACGGAGTCTCGCTTTGTCACCCAGGCTAGAGTGCAGTGGCGTGAACTCCACTCACTGCAACCTCCGTCTCCTAGGTTGAAGCAATTCTCCTGCCTCAGCCTCCCGAGCAGCTGAGATTACAGGAGCCTATCACCATGCCTGGCTATTTTTTGTATTTTTAGTAGAGACAGTGTTTCACCATGTTGGCCAGTCTGGTCTTGAACTCCTGACCTCAGGTGGTCCACCTGCCTTAGCCTCCCAAAGTACTGGGACTATAGGTGTGAACCACTGTGCTCGGCTAATTTTTTTTTTTTTGTAAGACTTGTTCTGTTGCCCAGGCTGGGTGCAGTGGCAGGACCTCAGCTCACTGCAACCTCCACTTCCCGCGCTCAAGCAATTCTTGTGCCTCAGCCTCCTGAGTAGCTGGGATTACAGGGACCCACCACCACGATGGCTAATTTTTTTGTATTTTTAGTAGAGGTGGGGTTTTGCCATGTTGGCCAGGTGGTCTCGAACTCCTGGGCTCAAGTGATTCGCTCGCCTCTGCCTCCCAAAGTACTAGGTTTACAGGTGTGGACCACCGCGCCCGGCCTCTTAGTTTCTTGTTTAGAGATGGAGTCTTGCTGTTGCCCAGGCTGGAGTGCACTGGCATGATCATAGCTCACTGCAACCTCCACCTCCTGGGCTCAAAATACCTTCCCATCTCATCTTGCCCAGTAGCTGGGACTACAGGCATGAATCACCATTCCTGGCTAATTATTTTTATTTTTATTTTTTTCTAGGGACACGGTCTTGCTTTGCTTCCCAGGTTGGTTGAGAACTCCTAGCTTCAAGCGATCCTCCTGCCTTGGCCTCCCAAAGTGCTAGGATTACAGGCATGAGCCACCGTGCCCAGCCTGATTTCAGTTTTCTTGTCTCTAAAATGGTGCTAATGACTCCCAGCCCTCATGGTTCCCATCATTTTGAGAAACTGAACACAGAAGTGCCCAGCATATAGTGACACTCATGTGTTGGGTCTCCCCGGGAATCCCTGCAAACACCAGAATGCCTGTCGGATCTGTGGCCACTGGCAGGATGCTGAAGCCACCCTTGAGCTTGGGGGTCTTGGGGCCACGTTGAGGGACCATCATCCAGCACCTGTTCCTCCCCCTGGGCGGCTCCCCAGCCCACAGCTGTAGCCCCAACGTAGTACTTACCAGAATCCCAAAAGCCATGACTTTCAGCACACATTCCAGAGAGAAGAGGGAGGTGAAGACGATGTTGAACACCCTCAGGGCGTTTTCATAAGCAACAGAAGCCCCGTAGAACTAGGGGAAAGAAGCAAGGGTGGCAGGGGTCAGCAAGCAGGGGCGGCAAGTGGGGCGTGGAAAGGCAGCTTCAGGCCTGTGCTTCTTGAGGCAACACCCCGGCCCCAGGTAAAGGCAGAGCAACCTCTCTGGTGGAAGGCACGGTTCAGGAAAGTCCAGCTCTCCACTGGACTAGGCTCTTCTTTTCATATCCAAAAAACAAAAACTACCCCCCCACCCACCTTTTTTTTTTTTTGGTAGACAGGGTCTTACTGTTTTGCCCAGGCTGAGCTCGAACTCACAATCCTCCTATCTTAGCCTCCTGAGTAGTTGGGACTCTAGGCAGACACCATTGTGCCTGGTTGAATACTACTACTTGGTTCGGGTATGTCTTTTGTTTTTTTTTTGAGATGGAGTTTCACTCCTGTCATCCAGGCTGGAGTGCAGTGGCACAATCTCAGCTCACTGCAACCTCCACCTCCCGGGTTCAAGCGATTCTCCTGCCTCAGCCTCCCAAGTAGCTGGGATTACAGGCATGCACCGCCATGCTCGGCTAATTTTTGTATTTTTGGAAGAGACGGGGTTTCACTATGTTGGCCAGGCTGGTCTCAAACTCCTGACCTCAGGTGATCTGCCCGCCTTGGCCTCCCAAAGTGCTGGGATTACAGGCGTGAGCCACCGCGCCCGGCCATAAACTAGGCTTCTCTTTTCACATCCTAAAAACAAAAACTCCTACATGCTTTTTTTCTGTTTTTTGGTAGATGGGATCTTGCTACTTTGCTCAGGCTGGGCTCCAACTCACAATCCTACTTTAGCCTCCTGAGTAGTCGGGACTATAGGAATACGGCATTGAGCCTGGCTGAATTATACTTTTTTCTTTTCTTTCTTTTTTTTGAGATGGAGTTTCGCTCCTGTTGCCCAGGCTGGAGTACAATGGTATGATCTTGGCTCACTGCAACCTCCGCATCCTGGGTTCAAGCGATTCTACCGCCTCAGCCTCCCAAATAGCTGGGATTACAGGCATGCGCCACCATGCCCAGCTAATTTTTGTATTTTTAGTAGAGACAGGGTTTCTCCATGTCGGTCAGGATGGACTTGAACTCCCGACCTCAGATGATCCGTCCGCCTCGACCTCCCAAAGTGCTGGGATTACAGGCGTGAGCCCTCACACTTGGCCTCTTTTCTTTTCCTATTTTTTTGGAGATGGAGTCTCACTCTGTTGCCCAGGCTGGAGTGCAGTGTTGTGATCTCGGCTCACTGCAACTTCCGCCTCCTGGGTTCAGTTGATTCTCCTACCTCAGCCTCCCGAGTAGCTGGGACTACAGGTGCATGCCACCACACCCGACTAATTTTTGTATTTTTGGTAGAGATAGGGTTTCACCGTGTTGGCCAGGCTGGTCTTGAACTCCTGACCTCGTGATTCGCCTGCGTCAGCCTCCCAAAGTGCTGGGATTAAAAGTGTGAGCCACCATGCCCGGCCCAGAGTTTTTTTTTATTTGGAAGCAGCTCCTTGGCCCTGGGACTTTTAGGGTCATCACCTACTCCTCCTCCCTCATCTCATTAATCAAACATTTATAGAGAGCTTCTTGTTTCATCCAAGCCAGATCCTTGTTGGACTCTAGGAATTCAGGGGTGAGGTCCTCACAAGTGGGTAGGGGACACTGCTATGCAACCTGATGCTGATTTTTGTGGCAGGTGACATAAAGATAGGCTGCCTGCAGAGACAAGAGCCTTAAGCAGTCTTGGGTGGTCAGGGAAGGCTTTCTGGAGGAAGAGGTCTGCAGGTACAGCTGGAAAGCAGCAGCCGGCCAGGGAGAGTGGTGGAAACAGCGTGTCAGGTAAAGGGAACAGCCGAAACAAACTCTCAGCGGCGACCCAGAATGTGGCCTGTCTGGGAAACTGCAGAGGGTTTCGTTTTACCACGGTAGGGGCAGGAATGAGGTGGGGGTGGGGCGGCGCCGGGGGCTGGCGTGGGCGCTTACCTTCATCATAAGCACGATGGTGTTGAGGGCGATCATAGCCATGATCGTGTACTCGAAAGGCGGAGACACCACGAACTGCCACATGCGGTACTGGAAGCTCTGCCTGTTCTGCGGCATGTGTCGGGTCAGCGGCTTGGCACTGATGGCGAAATCGATGCAGGCCCTCTGCGGGAGAGAGGCTGGCGGTGTGAGTGGCAGAAGTGGGGGAAGGCGGCTGCACACCGGGCACCCTCTGTCTAACTCAGCACAGGTCTCTGCCTCTCTGGCCCCCAGCCAGGATTCCTGGGCTCCCTTCTCCTTCTCATCATCGCTTTCTTACCCTGACAGCTATGGCTGCTTGAGATGTCACCACTTGCCAAAACGTGCACTGACATTTCCCCATTATTGCATGGCTAATACAAACATGGGAAGTGGGTACTATCCATAGTCCCATTTTGCAGATGAGGAAAATAGAGGCTGAGAGAGGTTAAACCAGTTGCCTCAGATGACACAGCTACCAAGTGTGCCAAATCAAGTTGAAGACTAACCTTCCCTTCCCTTTCACTTTTCCTTCCTTCCTTCTCTCCTTCCCTCTCTCCTTCCTTTCTCCTTTCCTCTCTCCTTCCTTCCTTCTCTCCTTCCCTCTCTCCTTCCTTCCTTCCTTTTCCTTTCTCCTCCCCTCCCTCCTTCCTTCTTTCCTCCCCTCCCTTCCTCCCTCCCTTTCTTCCCTCCTTCTCTGTTTTTTTTTTTTTTTTTTGGATAGGAGCTTGCTTTGTCACCAGGCTGAGCACAGTGGTGCAATCACAGCTCATTGCAGCCTTGACCTCCTAGGTTCGAGTGATCCTCCTGCCTCGGCCTCCTGAGTAGCTGGGACTACAGGCATGCACCACCACACCCATAATGAGATTCCCCCTCTCTACGATTAAAAAAAACTTTTAATCGCAGAGAGGGGGAATCTCATTATGTTGCTCAGGCTGGTCTTGAACTCTTGGGCTCAAGTGATCGTCCTGCCCTGGCCTCCTACAGTGTTAAGATTACAGGCATGAGCCACTGAGCCTGGCCCATTCTTTCTTATGGAACGCTTTGCTGCTGCTTCTCCTTGTCTTCGAGAGAGAGAAGGGAAGGAATAGTGGTTAAGTCTTAAGGGGCAAGGGAGCAGAGGACATATTCCAGGTCCTCTATTTAGCTTGGATGATGCCAGAGAGGCAGAGTGATGTCTACACTCTCCGGTAGACTGGGGACTGGATTTTCTTTCCTTTTCTTTTTTTGAGACAGGGTCTTGCTCTGTTGCCCAGGCTGGAGTGCAGTGGCGTGATGATAGCTCACTGCAGCCTTGAACTTCCAAGCTCAAGCATCCTCCCAATTCAGCCTGCTGAGTTGCTGGGACTAAAGGTATACACCATCATGCCTGGCTAATTTTTTTGATTTTCAGTGGAGAAGGGGCCTTGCTATGTTGGCCAGGCTGGTCTCAAACTCCTGAGCGCAAACAATCCTCCCACCTCAGCTTCCCAAAATGTTGGGACTACAGGTGTGAGCCACCACACCTGGCTTAGCTTTTCATTCATAAATATTCACCACCCTTCCCTGGGGGAGACTGTATTTCCCCACTCCACTGACGTCAGAATGGGTATGTGACTTGTTTTGGCTGATGAAATGTGAGCAGAAGTGACATGGGTAATTTTTGAGCACAAGCCTGAAGGGCTGAACCCCGGTCTGACATCTTCTCTTTTTCTTTTTTTTTTCTGAGGTGGAGTCTCGCTCTGTTGCCCAGACTGGGGTGCAGTGGTATGATCTCGGCTCACTGCAACCTCTGCCTCCTGGGTTCAAGCGATTCTCCTGCCTCAGCCTCCTGAGTAGCTGGGATTACAGGCGCCCACCACCACACCCGGCTAAATTTTGTAATTTTTGTAGAGATGGGGTTTCACCATGTTGGTCAGGATGGTCTCAAACTCCTGACCTTGTGATCCAGCCACCTTGGCCTCCCAAAGTGCTGGGATTACAGGCGTGAGCCACCGCGCCTGGCTGACACACTCTCTTTTTCATCTGGAGCATCTCAGAGGGAGGCTGCTGTCAGCCTGGGAACCAGAATAAAGATGATGCACAGAAGAGACACAACTGACCTGTGAGCAAAAATTAAGCCCCTTTGTGGATAGCTGTCAATGAAATCTGGGGTTGCTTGTTACTGTGGCATAATCTAGTCTAAACTGACTGATACATACACTATATGATGTGTTTCCTCTGGAAACTCCATGAAGGGCTGCCCTGAAGACTGGGTTCTGTTTGGAGGATGCTTCTGTTCCCTCCCCCAGGTACACCTACAAACTGGTTCCTGGGTGCTGTGTATGTGTGCATGTGTTTTAAAGTTCATGTGTGTCCCCAGTTTTTAAAGGACAGATGGAATTGGAAGTGGCACCTCATTTTTCTCCAGGCTGTATTCCTCCATCATCTTGTCCCCTTGCTCCTGGAAGGTGATGATGATCAAGGCCACAAAGATATTGACAAAGAAGAAGGGAAACACCACAAAGTAGACGACGTAGAAAATGGACATCTCCATGCGGTACCCGGGGCTGGGGCCCTGGTTCTCAAAGGTGGCGTCCACTGAGTGCTTGAGGACCCTGCAAGGAATGGGGCAGGGAGAGGGAAGGGGCAGGAAGGAGACAGACAGGGACCCAAGGGGTGATGAGGAGGCGGGAGAGAGGGTGGAAGTAAGATGGCGGAACAGGAACAGAGGGAAATGAAAAAGAAATGTAAGTAGTCACTGTTTTTTGAAAGGCTGGCAACAATGTCAGTCATTTCTTAATTTTAATTTTTACATTATTTTTACTTTCATTTATTTATTTTTTTTGAGATGGCATTTCACTCTTGTTGCCCAGGCTGGAGTGCAGCGGCATGATCTTGGCTCACTATGACCTCTGGCTCCCGGGTTCAAGTGATTCTCCCGGGTAGCTGGGATTACAGGCACCCGCCACCATGCCCAGCTAATTTTCGTATTTATAGTAGAGACGGGGGTTCAACATGTTGGCCAGGCTGGCTTGACCTCCTGACCTCAGGTGATCTGCCCGCCTCGGCCTCCCAAAGTGCTGGGATTATAGGTGTGAGCCACCACGGCCATCAGTTATTTCTTAATTTTAATTTTTATTTTTTAAGACAGAGTCTTGCTCTGTTGCCCAGGCTAGAGTACAATGGCGTGATCTTGGCTCACTACAATGCCCACCTCCCGGGTTCAAGAGATTTTCCTGCCTCAGCCTCCCGAGTAGCTGGGATTACAGGGATGCGCCACCATGCCTGGCTAATTTTTCTTTATCTTTTTAGTAGAGACAGGGTTTCACCATGTTGGTCAGACTGGTTTTGAACTCCTGACCTCAGTTGTTCCGCCTGCCTTGGGATCCCAAAGTGCTGGGATTACAGGCGTGAGCCACCGTGACCAGCATTTTTTTTTTTTTTTTTTTTTTTGAGATGGAGATTAGTTCCTGTTACCCAGGCTGGAGTGCAATGGTGTGATCTTGGCTCACGGCAACCTCTGCCTCCTAGGTTCAAGTGATTCTCCTGCCTCAGCCTCCTGAGTAGCTGGGATACAGGTGCCTACCACCACGCCCAGCTGATTTTTGTATTTTTAGTAGAGACGGGGTTTCACCATATTGGTCAGGCTGATCTCGAACTCCTGACCTCAGGTGATCCACCCACCTCAACCTCCCAAAGTGCTGGGATTACAGGGGTGAGCCACCACACCCCGCCCTTGCTCCAATATTTTTGAAAAACCAAACTAATGCAAAAAGTCCATGATGAACCAATATCAGTTTCTTCTTTTTCTTTCCTTTTTTTTTTTTTTGTTTCGAGATGGGGTTTCCCTCTGTTGTCCAGGCTGGAGTACATTAGCACAATCAGAGCTCACTGCAGCCTTGAACTCCTAGGCTCAAGCGATTCTCCCACCTCGCCTCCTGAGTAGCTGGGATAACAGGTATGAACCAAATTTTTTGCATATGGCTCAAAATTTTACATAAAGACAAAGCCCATGATTCAGCCTCACCTGTTGTTGTTTTTTTTTTGGCAGGGAGCATAGCCTTGCTCTGTCACCCAGGCTGGAGTGCCGTGGTGCAATCTCTGCTCACTGAAACCTCCACCCACTGGCTTCAAGTGATTCTTGTGCCTTGGCCTCCCCAGTAGCTGGGACCACAGTGTGTTCCACCACACATGGCTATTTTTATTTTTCTTTTTGTGTTTTTAGTAGAGATGAAGTTTTGCCATGATGGCCAGGCTGGTCTCAAACTCCTGGCCTCAAGTGATACACCTGCCTTGACTTCCTAGAGTGCTGGGATTACAGACCTGAGCCACCACGCCCAGCCTTCAAGACCCTTCTTTTCCTTTTTTTCTTTTCTTTTTTTTTTTTGAGACAGAATCTCACTCTGTCGCCCACGCTGGAGTGCAGTGGCACGATCTCGGCTCACTGCAACCTCCGCCTCCTGGTTCAAGCGCTTCTCCTACCTCAGCCTCTGAGTAGCTGGGATTACAGGCGCCCGCCACCATGCCTGATTAATTTTCGTATTTTTAGTAGAAATGGGGTTTCACCATGTTGGCCAGGCTGGTCTTGAACTCCTTCCCTCAGGTGATCCACCCACCTCGGCCTCCCAAAGTGCTGGAATTACAGGCGTGAGCCACCACACCCGGCCTCCAAGACCTTTCTTATTGCTAAACTCTCAGGCCCTTTATCCTCCTGCTCCCTGAGGCTCCTCCTGGGTAGATTTCCAGCTTACTGTGGCCAGCCTTCTCCTGTGGACACAGTGAAGAGGGTCAGCAGGGCCCATAGCACGTTGTCGTAATGGAATTCATACTTCTTCCACTCCCGATCTCGTGCCTTCACCTCATTCTTCTCGTAGAGGAGGTACTTGCCTCTGCCAAAGAGAGTGGGGACTGTCAGTAAATGGGAAAGAGGGGCTCTCTTGTGCTTGTCTTTGGTTATCAGAGACAGGAGGAGGGAAAAGAAGAGGGCTCCAGCAGCCTATGCTGCCTCCCTCGGCCCGGGAAGCAGTGACTCCTCACCCCACCACCACGTCTCCCCGCGCTTCACGGGGCACTGCGTGTGCATCTACTTTGAGATAGATCCATGGATGATGCCACAACCCTGCTCGAGGTGGGAGAGCAGGCCCAGGGTCCAGCATTCTCTTCCACAGTGATAACCTCTAGTCCTCAGGGTGAGCGCCTCGGTCTTGTTGGGGGTGGGGCAGGGGGAGTTTAGGAGGAGGCAAAGGGACACAGGGGACATTTACAGGTGGCTACTCCCTTTCAAGGAGGGAAACAAGGGCTCGTACCAGAGTCCTACCCAGATATCTGGCATCCTCCTAATTTCCATAAATAGCCATCAAGATAACAGGCTGCCATCTGTTGCAAAATACTTTACACTGGTGACAATATCACTATGTATATACATGTATACATATATACACACACATAATACATATATTTGTATATATTTTTGAGAGGCAGGGTCTCACTCTGTCACATGGGCTGGAGTGCAGCGGTATGTTATAGTGTATTGCGGCCTTGAACTCCTGTGTTTAAACAATCCTCCTGCCTCAGCCTCCCGGGTAGCTGAGACTACAGGTGTGTGGTACCGTGCCCTGCTAACTGTAAAAAATTTTTTTGTAGGGATGGGGTCTCATTATGTTGCCCGACCTCACCTCCAACTCCTGGCCTCAACTGATCCTCGGACCTCAGCCTCCCAAACTGTTGGAATTACAGGTGTAAGTCACTGCACCTGGCCTCTTACCTAAATTATTTGGCAATGAAACCTGATCTGATTGGACATGAAGCTCTTCATACCTGTTATTTACTCCATTTAATGTAAATAGTTACACTTTTTTTTTTTTTTTTTTTTTTTGAGACGGAGTCTCCTTCTGTAGCCCAGCCTGGAGTGTAGTGGTGCGATCTTGGCTCACTGCAACTTCTGCCTCCTGGGTCTTGGTTCAAGCCATTCTCCTGCCTCAGCCTCCTGAGTAGGTGGGATTACAGGTACACACCACCATGCCTAGCTAATTTTTGTATTTTTAGTAGAGACAAAGTTTCACTATGTCAGCCAGGCTGGTATTAAACTCCTGACCTCATGATCTGCTTGCCTTGGCCTCCCAAAGTGCTGGGATTACAGGCATGCGCCACCGCAGCCGGCATACTAGTTACACATTTTATAGCAGAAATATTGTGTTTGCTTATAAGGCTGCCTCAGACCCAGCTGAGGGTGTCAGGTCCGACACGGGATGTACACAGTCCAACCTTTCTAAAATCTCAAAATATTCTCAACTTTGAAACACATCTGCCTGTAAAGGTTTCAAGTAAGGAACTGTGGACGTGTATTAATATCCCTCACATGACAAAGGCGGTGACTGAAGGTCAAGCCACTTGCTTATGACTCACCCTGTGGCTATGGGCGGTGACTCAAATTCTAAAACTGGTTTTCTTTCTACCCAAGAACCAAGCTGGTCGCAAGCGAGTCACTCCCAAGGCTCAGCACTTCTCCAGTCTCTGAGGCCAAGTGGCCGATGCCTCTAGCCACCTCCCCTCTGCCCACCTGCCAGTCCCAATGCGCCGGCAAGTTGAGACCCACCGACAATCTTTCTCGAACTCCTTGGACTCGTCAGTGCAGTGGAAGAACTTCCCCTTGAAAAGCTGCACAGCCACCACGGCGAAGATGAACATAAACAGCATGTACACGATGAGGATGTTGAAGACGTTCTTAAGTGAGTTCACCACACAGTCAAACACAGCCTGTAGGGTGGGGTTGACAAGAGAGCATGAGGGGCGGCGGACCTGCCCGACCTTCTGCCTCCAGTGGCCCGTAATACCAAAATACTGCCACTATCATTCCCACTTCACGGGCAAGGTTGTAAGTCAGCTCACACAGGCAAGGCCACCCAGGCAGCTTTGAGAAATAAGCGTTGGAAGAGCTGGACCCAATCCCCGTCTTCTACGCATCTACAACTCCCAAATGGGATACCAGAGATGCCTTTAGGTGATACAGGAGCCCAACACAGAAAAACCAGGTAACAAAGTTACTTCCTCTTCAACTCTCTCAATCCTTTTGAGTCAAGGAGAAATTTCTGCTTAGTTGCTATTATGTTAACACCTACCACTTTCCTTTTTTTTTTTTTTTTTTTTTGAGACAGTCTCACTCTGTCATCAGGCTGGAGTGCAGTGGTGCAATCTTGATCTTGGCT
>CAUYLG010039266.1:0-28939 GCA_963573385.1 Cacajao melanocephalus | reverse complement strand
AAAAAAATAAATCCCCCATTAAAAATAGCTTCAATTCTCTTTGAATCTCAAATCTTGTTTTCTCAATTTTTTTTTTTTTTTTTTTTTTTTTTTTTGAGATGGAGTCTCGCTCTGTAGCCCAGGCTGGAGTACAATGGCATGATCTCAGCTCACTGCAACCTCCACCTGCCGGGTTCAAGCAATTCTCCTGCCTCAGCCTCCTGAGTAACTAGGATTACAAGGGCCCACCACTACGCTCGGCTAATTTTTGTATCTTTAGAAGAGACAGGGTTTCACCATGTTAGTCAGGGTAGTCTCGAACTCCTGACCTCAGGTGACCCGCCCAACTCAGTCTTCCAAAGTGCTGGGATTACAAGCTCGAGCCACTGTGCCAGCCATTTGTTTACCTTTTAATTTACCATAAAATAATAGGGAGAAACTCGCCTACTGGTATCCTAAATTCATTACGAGTAGGTAGTAATTTATCACCACTAAGACAAAAATTTCTTCCCTGGGAAGAGCAATAAAAGATTGGGAAAGAATAGTAACTTCAATAAATAGTGCTGAAAAAATGGATTTCCACATGTAAAAGAATAAAATTGGACCCTTAACTATACACAAAATTTAATTCAAAATGGTTAAAACTTAAATGTAAGATCTGAAACCATAAAATTCATACAAAAAAAATGGGAAAAATCTCCTTGATGTTGGCCTTGGCAACCATTTTTTTCTGGCCATCACACCAAAAGCTCAGAGTACAAATGCCAAAATAAATAAACGGGACTACATTAACTAACAAGCTTCTGCACAGCAAAGAAAACAACAAAATGAAAAGGCAACCTATTAACCAAGGAAAAAATATTTGCAAACCACATATCCGATAAAGGGTTAATATCCAAAAAGTATAAAAACCTCTTACAATTAAATAGCAGAGAAACAACCCAATTAAAAAATAGGCAAAGGAACTGAATAGACATTTCTCCAAAGACAACATAGAAATGGCCAATAGGTATATGAAAACATGTTCAGCATCACTAATTATCAAGGAAATGCAAATTAAAACCGCTAGTAGATAACACCTCACACCATTTAAAATGGCTATTATCAAAGAAAATGAAAATTAATGAATGTTGGTGAGAGTATGAAGAAAAGGGAACCCTAGTATACTGTTGGTGGGAAGGTAGATTGATAGAGCCATTATGGAAAATAGTATGGAGATTCCTGAGAAATTAAAAATAGAGCTACCATATGACTCAGCAATCCCTCTTTTGGGTATATACCCAAAAGAAATGCAATTGCCACCTCTTAAAAATAGCTATAATCCCATGTTCATTGCAACATTATTCACAACGGCCAAGATATGGAAACAAGCTAAGTGTCCATCAGTGGATGAATAAACAAAATCAATATTATATGTATGTTATAGAATAGTATAACATTGTATTTTGAAAGTTTTATAAGTACTTTCCATGTAATATATCCCATAACATCATGTTGTAAACCTTAAATACACACACATATATATAATTTAGCTTTAAAAAGAAGGAGATTCCAACATTTACCATAACATAGATGGACCTGGAGCACGTTATGCTAAGTGAAATACGCCAGACACAGAAAGAAAATACAGCATGAGCTCACTTTTTGAGGAATCAAAGGATCAAATATACAGAGTTAGAGAATAAAATAGTGCTTATCAGGGACTGAGAGTAGGGAAATGGGGAGATGTAAGTCAAAACCTGCAAAGTAGCGCATAGGTAGGATGAGAAATCTAGAGGTCTAATCTACAATATGAGGACTACACGTAATAAAATTGTATTGTATTTGGAATTTTTGTTAAATAAGTAGACTTTAGCTGCTCTAATCACAAAAAAGTATGTGAGAGGACAGATGTATTAATTTTATTAATTTGCTTTACTACAATAGCCATTTTACTATTTGTATATATCCCATAACATCATGTTGTAAACCTTAAATACACACAATAACGTTAAAAAAAAAAATCAGAACACCTCCCCTCTCTTGGTATGCCTATCTCTTCATGATTTCAGGGCACCCTGAGCAACCCCTTCTTATCAATCAATCCCCATTGCCAAGTGAGTCATGCCAAAAGTCAGGATCCAGGACTTCTTAGATGTTTGAAGACAAATTTCTCAGGCAGAGAGCAGACCAGTGCCAGTCTCAGAGGTGTTACTTGGTACTGAATTTGATATGGGACAAAACGTGAATGAAACTCCCGTTTATTAAAAAAAAAAAAAATGGAGGTTTCCTAAGGATTCATTTCTTAACCTGAAAATAATGCAAATGTTATTTTGTATTTTCTACCTCATTGTCTAGAAAAAAAAATAATTAGAATATGGTCTTGCCTGGAGAAAGAAAATATCCATAATTTTAGTAGACCCTGGAATATCTTCCTACCTTTTATATAATAACTTTGTGATAAAATTTAAAGTATCTTTAAGAAGGGGAGTCAATCCAGGCTTGCCCACTCATGAATTATTTGTACTTAGCATACTGCCTAGCACAGAGTGGATTGCTAAAAAAATATTTACAGAGGGAAAATGGAAAAGAAAAAAGGAGGAGAGACTTAGGCATCAAATATGAAGGCTGCCATTTTTACCGGAGCAAATCTCTGAGTCTAGCTGTTTTAAGAAGAAATTTTTTAAATGTTCTAAGAAGAGTTTGGACTCTTTTGGAATATATTTCTTTTGTACTCTTTGATAAAAACTGTAGGCCTGGACCTATTTTTATTTAAAGATGTCCTATGATTTTAATTGTAAATAACATTCATTTGACTTGCTGGATATTTAATTCATATAATTGGGGCATTCTCTACCTGCTGTTCTCAAAAAAAATCATCCTATTTTCATGTGTGTGTGTGTGTGTGTGTGTGTAACACTCAACTGGCAAATTAGCATAAGCATTCACAGATCTGGTTAAAAGAGGTTATAGTTGAAGAATCACTGTAATAGCACAGCAGCATATTTAAGGCTTTGACAGATGCTTCAGGTTCAACATACTTTCATAAAATGGTCAGAGTTGTTGCACTTTTCAGTGATTTTGAAGCACTACAATTTTTATCATCTATCCATTCATTGTATTAATCAGTACTTTTTCAGTAACAAGTAGCAAAAAACAAAATCAGGTAGGCTTATATGGAAAAATGAAATGAAATAAAATGAAATGAAAGGGAGGATATATAGGCTCACTCTACTGAAATCCAAAAGTAAATCCAATTACAAATGTTGTCAATAAATAACATTAGAACTAAATATCACTCTACTTCTTAGATTTCCTTTTCCTGTGTTGTTTTACGCACTAGCAGGCTCTCTCCCTGCTAGTGGCAAGATGGCTCCAGCAGCTTCAGGCTTAGTTTCTTCCATCTTAACAAGCTCAGTATAAAAGATCTTCTTTCCTAATAGCACCTAAAATAGTGTGATGAACCAGGAACAGAGTGCCCATTACTAGGGCCAAGACTAATAGTAAGGAGGGGAGGTTCCAAAAAGGAAGACAAGATGCTGCTATATCAGAAGTAAAAGACATGAATATTGAGGGGCAGAGATGCAAGGGCTGTCTGTTATGTACATATTCTGCATTCTTGTGGAATTAGAAGCCAGAGCTATGACAGTATGTTTTGATCGTTCACAGGAAATTCATTTTTTTTAAATACTATTAAAAATTTTTTTTTGAGCCTAGAAAATAATTGAGTGATTTTCATTTATAAAAATTGACCATTGAAATGAACAAAGAAACAGGCAGTTAAGCCTTTCACACTTTTGTGAGATACTGCATTGTGGTAACTTAATTTATGAATTTTTTTTTCATTTTTCAAATGTTAACAGTCATTCAAAGATTTGCTAGTCTCAGTTTAGGAACAAACATAAGAACAGGAAGTTTTGGTATGAATGTTCATGAGTATGAGCAATACATTATCAGCTACATAATGCATTTGAACCAAAGTAAAATTGCTTGATGAACATGAAGTTTTTGTCTTTAAAATGCTAACTATCCAATGGAGAAAGAGGCAATTCTGAGTCTATCATTCTGACTTCATCTGACATAGCAGAAAGAAGAGTGAACACAAAGTCAGAATATTTTGGCTTCAATAAAAACTTACCATATTATAGCCCTACAATCTTAGGCGAGTAACTATTCTCAAAGAATTACTCAATTGTTGAAAAGGGTATTACATGGAAAGTACTTATAAAACTTTCAAAATACAATAAAGATTTATGAAACAAAAAGTTTCCTCCACATAATGTATTTATGTCTGTTCATCACATGGAAATTCTTAGCTAACCAGTGTTCTTTTATTATTTTGCTCTGATGAACTTATTTTTCTTTATGACTTATTAAATGTTTATGACTATTTCAATACAGAACCTATTCATGACCAAACCAGAGCGCTGGAAATACCCTTCATAATCCTGCGGATTGAACATTTTGGCAATGCAGAAAGAATGAGAAATGGCAGTTGTAGGAATAAAGAAACAAGCTCTTCCCTTGGTAATTCAGTTAAAAAAACAACTACAGATGAGATTTAACTTATTATTAAACAACAATTGATAGAATAAACCTATATTATTTGAAATATCAGTGGTTTCACTTGTTTATTTTATATGAAACAAACTCCATTTTCCAAAAAAGAGAAAAAATTATAGAGTATTTTCTAAATTAAATGTGAAAAATAAGGCTCTGCAAAATTGGAATGTCTTCCAAGCACATGAATATTTAACAAAAAACCATGACAGTGCCAACACATATTGTCATCCCACCATATACTGATTTCCAGAGCAGAATAGTTATACCTGCAGAAAGAAAGATAGAGTCCTATGCAGAAATGTAGGCCTTCTGTTGAGGTTATTTGAATGAGGTTTCCTCATTCAAATGTTTAGAAGATGTACTACCTACACTCTTATAGGAAAATTTCTTAATATTTTCATATTCATATATTTAGAATATATGGCTTTATTATTATGCTTTATTTGCTTAAAATTTCCTTCTTTGTTTTCAAAGAAGATGTGTAGTCTGTTCATTTACTATGTGATGACTTATCTTTTATTGCTTATATTTGTTTATCTATTATCTATAATAATATTAATTGGAAAAAATTCTTAGCGGAGAATGAATTCATAACATTATTCCTATTATGAAAAATGTCATTTTAATTTGCATTTTGAGTACTTTTACAGAGCTGGAATCCCTGGAGCTTAAAGTTTATTTCGATATCTGCTTAATTCATCTGCTTAATAATGAAGTTATGATGAAACAATTGTGCTGTCAAAAGAAATGATCAGTGCTGTATTATTCTTAGTTGCATTGCTTTCTCTTTGTCACCTTCCAGTCTTTCACATAAATCTAATAAAGGACACAAATAAGCACCTGACACATAATAAAATGAGTTCTAGATTATCTATATGGCCAGTTATTTTGCTATTTTAAAGATGTCAAAGATTTGGATAAAACGAGAAAATTTCAGTCTATGATCTCAGTGTTTCCTTATTCTTAAGTTTGTGCAAATACCTATTTTTAGTCACAATTGGTAAATAGAATACATTTGTTAATATTCTAGTTAACAGAGTTATCATCTATCTTATATGACAGTTTCAATAAATTGGATTTCAAATCAACTAAAATATATGATTAAAATCAACTGAAATGTAAAATGTACTGTGTCCTGGGTAGTACTCTATACAATTCCATATATAAAGGCTCAGTTAATCCTCAAAAAAAACTAATGTTACTACTGTAATCATTTTACAAAGAGATTAATGGAAAATCAAAGCCAAACCAGAGAGTGTATTATAGAGATTCAAATCCAAGATTCTAAATTTAAGAACAGAATTCTTCACGCTAATACTCTATGCACTACAATAAATAATAACAATCATGGATAGCAGATATTAAGCATCCTTTATGTGTACTTTTTAAAATTGTCTCGTGCCTTTGAGATTATCCCTCTGTTTCAGGTAAATAATTTGGCACTGGAACAGCTGAAGCAGTTGCTCAAAGCCACTCAGTAGGTAAATGGTGAAACTGGGATATAAATTCAAGCCAGTCTACCTAAATTCAACATTTAAAGTCTTCCTGCTCTAGCACACTGACTGACTTACAATTGTAATCAACACTTAACAAAAACTAGAATTAAACCTATATGAAATCATTAGACAATACTCCAGGAGCTAAAATTTCAAGGTTACTGTCAAGGACTTATTTTCCATTGCTTTATTTATGTCAGGTACTGGTTTAACAGCTTTTTTGGTTAATAGAGAGCCAATAAATATGAATGGTTCATTCAAATTTTTATTTTGCTTAATATTACATAAATATTTGGCATTATGTGCTGTATTTTCCAAATTCTGGGAGGTTATATAGTTTTCCATGCAATCAGATTAATACATGGTGTTATAACTATGATTCAGTAAGCAAAAGACGACGAAATAAACATAAGAAAACCAGAAGAATATATATAATTCAATTTTGTGAAGTAATCTAGGCTATAAGCAGGTAAACATGCAATATCATAAATAAATCAATGCATCTTAATGTACATACATCTGTACTCACATATATGCAACGGAACAGGCAGGAAGTTCAAATAAATAAAGAATAAGAATCCCTAAGCAGTAGGGACTTAACTACAGGAAACAATATATTTTTAAATCAACTTATTCAGGTACAATTTTCATAAAATATAAAGCCCCCATTTTTACTGCACTGTTCAGTAAGTTTTGAAAAACATGTAAAACTGTGTAACTACCACCGCAGTGAAAATGTAGAAGAGTTATATCATTCAAAATTTCCCTCATGCCTCTATACAGTTAATCCTATTCTCTTGGTACTAGGAAACCACTGATCTGCTTTCAATCACAAATTATTTGTATCTATTCTAGAATGTCACATAAATGAAATCACATAGTATGTGCACTTTTTTGCCTGGCTTCCTGTGCTCTCTATACTGTGTTTGAAACGTATCCATGTTGTTTCAATATCAGCAGTTTATTCCTTTTTCCACTGAGTAACATTCCATCGCATGAATCTACCACAAATGGCTTATCTACCAGTTAATGGATATTTGGATTCTTTCTAGTTTTTGAATATTATAAAGCTGATATGAACTTTGCGTATAAGAGCACTTTTATTTCTCCTAGTAAAAAGCTAGTAAATGGAATTTTAGGGTCGTATAAGTGTAGGCTAATTGTACATGAAACTGTCAAACTGTTCTCCAAATAGGTTGCATCCTTTTACACTACACCAGCAGTGTATGAGAGTTTCAGTTGCTTCATATCCTAAACATATTTGGTGGTGTTGTTCTTTTAAAATTTAAGTCATTTTGGTGAATGTGTAGTTGCTTATCATTGTGTTTTTATTTTGCATCAGTGAAACAGTTTACTTTTTAGAGGACTAGGTTATCAAGTGAGAATCCTAGTTAAACGGGTTGACACTAGTGTCACACATGGTTCTGACTCCCAGATCTGGTACCTACCACATGTGTGACTATGAACGACTTGTCTTAGCTTCTCTATGCCTCAGTTTTCTCCTCTGTTAATTCATGATAAAAATAGTAACTTATTTAGATTTTGTTTTAAATTTTAAAGAGAAAATAAACATAAAGCACTAACCATAGTGTCTGCATCATAGTAAGAGTTCAATAAAATTAACTAATATTATTATTCCTATTTCATAGAATGCAGAAGTTATAAATTTTTTAACCATGCTAATTTTTTGCTAGTCACCATAATAATAATGTTATGTATTTGAAGTATCTAGCTTGCCCAACATAGGAAAGTGCTCCATAGTAATTATTTTATTGAGAAATCTAATATCTTCAAAATAAGTGTATCATAAATATAAACAAGCGTTACTCTAGAAGGTATCTCTGTATTTAATTCTGTTTTTGTTAACATTTTGTTTTGTTTTGTTTTTTTATTTGGGACTTGATCCTAACGAAATATGCAGAGAGCATTATTTTACATAGCCTTTATTCTAGGAAAAATAAAACAGCAGTATCAAATATTTAGAACAGCCTAGAATAGCATCTTACCCTGTATTACCCCATCTCCATCCACAAGTCACCTCTGTGGTCTCAATAATGCCCTAAAATGCCAACTTCCATTTTATCCCAACATTAAATACATTAGTATATTCTCTCCTCCCTCCCTGAGTAAAATTTCCTCTTCAACTGTTCACAGTGCAGTCTGTAGACAGTTCACTAACAGTGCCTGTAACCACTCCTCTGTCCTGCCTGTATCAACGACAACACAGTCAGCTTTCCTTCCCCTCATTCCATTGCCAAACCTCTCTTCAAGTCTGATAGCTCTGCCAAATCATCTAGCTTTTGCTTCTGTGTGGTCTGACGGAATTGGCACAGAGAGAGAAGCACTAAGTTCTGTGACTTCCTATTGAATTTTTTTTCACTGTTAATAAAGAGAGTTAGAAGTAGCCAACAGACACTTTTTTTTTTTTGAAAAAGTATTTTTCTGAAAAACAAAGACATGCCTTAAAACTGTGAAAAGTTAAAGAGTTTGAACTAATTGCCATTCAGTCATTGATTTATTTGGTGACCCTGATATGTTTACTAACAGTTTTTAGATAGCCTTTTACAGGATAAAAAAAAAAAAAAAACTATTACTTTTATCTTGTAACAGCACATAGCAATTAACAAATTATATAATGAGTTGTTCTAGTTCTTTCAAGTAAAATCTTCTTTGAATGTCATAAATACTGTGAGTTTAGAGGCATTAAGTAACATGAAATGTGACCACTGCCACCATCAACACCAAAGCTAACAAACGTAGGCTCAACCTACTGGGAAGAATTACAGTGAGAACATATTAGAATCCTGGCCCAGAAGACACGTAGAGCAGGTAGTCACTAATAAAAAGCCTCAGGCAGGACCAACAGGGGAAAGTCCACCAACCAGCATTAGGATCAGGACACAAAGCCGGAACCAGTCAACAATCAGAGTAAAGGTAAGAGTTGCATAGATTTAGCTAGGCAGTAGATCACATGGGTCCTGAAGATTGGCACAGAAGGCAGGCTATCTTTAAGCAGGTGGCAAACGAACTGATCCATGAGGAGGGTGAAATGGGAAAGGTGGGAATCGGACCGCAGATGCCTCCAGATGTGCACCATTTAATAAGACAAGAAGTCATTTGCCATGTTGACAGCATACTCCACTTCCTATGCCCCATTTCTGGCATTTTTTTTCTTTTAGGCTCATCTATGCTCAATCTACTTCTAAAGCTAAGTAAGATGCAAATTGCGGTTCACTCTCCCACAGCTGTCACTGAGTATTAAGTTTGAGTCTATTCTCATTAGCCAAACCCTTAACCTAGAGTTGAATCAATGGAAGAAACTTCCCTAATACTTGGCTGATTTTCCTTATCTTAGCATAGCTTTCTGAGCTTCACCTTGCCTTCCCTCCCAGGTCTGATG
Source organism: Cacajao melanocephalus (assembly GCA_963573385.1). NCBI lineage: Eukaryota > Metazoa > Chordata > Mammalia > Primates > Pitheciidae > Cacajao > Cacajao melanocephalus. Next base: position 19,522 of record CAUYLG010039266.1, on the reverse strand, counting down.
TATTCCGGACTCTTAATGTTTAACTAGACAAGTCCTGATTCCTCCTGTTTAACCCAGTTCTGTGGCCAACCATAGGTTTCACTGACAATCACTCAGAGGACTACGGTGGAATGGCTGGAGAGGAGGACAACAAAGGGTACCTCCTGCCATTGCCACGAAGATTAATAAAGAATGACCTTTATAAATAAACCACATGCAAATCCCTTCAAGACTGAGCAGATATGAGCATCAGGAGATTCCACGGATGGAGGAGTTTCTAAAGTGCTTCCCCAGGGTGTGACATTGGCATTTTCTCACTTTGCTTTTCACTCCAAGCTCATACACTGTCTGTAAGAAGATGCTACTCCTCCTTTTAAGTCTCAGACCTCATCTACCCTGACACACAGGATATTTTAAAATTCCGTGAAAGAAACAAAGAGAATCCGTTATAGAAAATCCAAATAGCAGAAGCATGGCTAAGTTTCCGTATTTTGGGATTTATGTTCCAAAACATGTGAATTTTGTTCTAAAAGGGGCTCAACCAAATTCACAGTCTCTTTCCCATGTGGCAGGTATGATTTTAACAAGCACACACTCAAGTATCAGAAATGCAATTTGGCTTTACAGCTAATATCTCGTTCTACCTACTCCAGAAAACCCCCCCTTCCCACAAAAAATAGAATATACATTTTTTATTTCGTATTTATGAGTCTCTCATTCAAATCCTTCCCATTCTTCCAAATTTAGTTCCTGGGTGTAGAATGAAGCTGACATGTTCTCGGACATGAATGTGGAACATACAAGTCTCCAGGTAATATACCACATCCTGCTTCGTCCCTGGGTAATGGCCTCTGTCCTGATTACTTCTGCAGTGGTGTCACCACAAGGCTGCTGAAGATCTATCTGAGTTGAGATTGTCCTGCTTGGTCTTTGGAGTAAATCCTGTTACCATTGCTGATGTCCATGAACTTTGCCTTAGCCTGCAGTCACAAGCATCTCACATCCTACAGTCTATCTGGCTACACTAGCCGTCTATTGATCACAAAGACACGTAAGCACTTATGAATGGCCTTGGGAAGGTATGCTTTCTTATTTGCTTTCTCCACACCACACTAAAGTGGGACTTCACTCAGGCCCACCCACTTGGATAACTATTGCTAGATAAATACTACTGGCATTTCAGAGACATGGGATTTCTCCATGAAACTTTCCATATTTCCAGGTTATGTCCAGGAAAGCAAGGCATCACCCCCGAGATCTTAAAATTACTACACCTACCTGAATATTGCTTATTCATTCTTTGGGATTCAGGCATAGGAGGGGAATCAAAACCCTAGAGACATTTCTTTATCTGTTTTCCAGGATCCATCTCTTTCTGACAAGCTGGCTGTCCTCCTCCTATGGGCCAAGAAATTTCCTTGAATTGCAAATTTTTTCCCCTATTCATTGGTTCTGCCATGTAATTGCCTGATCCTCTTCAAGCTGAATGTTCACTTTGGGAGTTGTGAGAAAATCATCTTCTCAACTAAGCCAGGCAATTGCAGTGCTGAAAAATGCTTGATTTCAGACTACATTCAGGCCCATGTATCCCTGTTTGTAAGAGTGTCCTCCTTTCTCCATGAAGTAGTGCATGCTATTGACTCAATGGTTTGGAGAACTAGAAACTGAGAATGACTGCAGCTAAGCTATATTGATTTATTTTCTTGGAATTAGTACCTCAATTTTCCCTGGCAGCAAAAATAGTGTCTCTGTAATTCCTAACAGTTTTCCCTTGTGGCATATATTTTCTTTGTCTTTTTCTTTAGATGGATCACAGAGTATCATCCAGGCTGGAGTGCAGTGGCTCGATGTTGTCTTACTGCAACTTACTCTGCCCAGGTTCAAGCAATTCTCCTGCCTTAGCCTCCTGAGTAGCTGGGATTACAGGCATGCACTACCATACCTGGCTAATTTTTTGTTGTTGTTGTTGTAATTTTAGTACAGATGGGGTTTCAGCATTTTGGCCAGGCTGGTCTCAAACTTCTGACCTCAGGTGATCTGCACACCTCAGCCTCCCAAAGTGCTGGGATTACAGACATGAGCCACTAAACCCAGCCTGTGGCATATATTTTCCACCACGTAAGTATAATTGCTGGACATACTTGACCCTCAGGGCAAGGACAAAAAAATCAGACTCTAGCCTCCTGAGTCTCTCCCACTTATTAAATGATTGGCAGCATTATGGAGGCTTAGGAAAGAACCTTCATCCCAACTAAGGCACATGGCCTTATCTATTATAAGAGCTTTGCTTTGTAATACTTTAATTGGTCATTACCATAATAATTAACATATAATAAATATATGTTAATAAAAATACACAGAGAAGAGCTGTTCTGCTACAAACCATAGATAAAAACAAAAATTATGCTCATACTTGAATAGGAAGTATGTGAGATGAAAGTCTTAACTCTTTATGGAAAAAGAAAATGCACTAGTCAAGAAAGAAGTACATGAAATTACTGGGAAACTCCTGCAAGGATCAGGATTCCACTTTTGTGTTGTCAAAGAGCAATTTAATTTCAGAGCTACCAGAAGAGTTAGGCCAGGAGTGTGTTCTCTAATGAACTCTGTCGACTCTAAAGAGAAAACTAAGACTACCAATTATTGGATGCCTGTCAAGTGTCTGTGGTTTAATCTTTATTATCTCATTTCATGCTCACAACAACATTTCAAAGTGGGCATTATTAGCTTCATCTTTAAAGGTACAGAGATAAAGACCCCAGTCACCAGCAGAGGTACGATTAGACTTATTTCTAAAAGATGAAAAAATGTTCTCAATATATGGTTGAAGCAAGTTTATGAATTGCTTCAAAATCTTCCTGTGGGGAGTGAGGCATCAGAAACATGCTCCCCACTCCAAAAACAGTGCAGATAAGAATTATACTTTCACCTCAAAGTTGATCTTTAAATTCAGCTTTTAGTTCCTGCTGAGATTTAGTATTGGTTGTCTCCTCTTCAAGTCAGCTGATGCTTCAGTCAGTTGATTAGTGAAGAGACAGGTATAAAAAAAAAAATAGCAGTCTCTTTAGAGAAAGTGCCTCCGCAGGATTTGAATGGGCAATGGGGAGAGGAGCACTCCCCATTCAGTAGAATAGTTACTCAAGGTGAGCCCTCTCCTCCATCCTCAGGCAATCTTTGAAAGGAACTACAGTTCAAAGCAAATAGGCAGAAAGAGCTGGCCCAAATAGTGACACTCACTGGTGGTCTTTTCTCCTTTCAGTTCTTCCCTTTCACATGCAATTGTGCACCTCTGTGTTCTAACTCCTGAAGCTTATTTTAAATACACATTAGTCGTTTGAGGAGATTTTTAAATTCTAATTGACTTTTATGTTTTTGAGTGATTTAAAAAGTGTCTAGGAAACGTTGCTTTGTGGTATGTTGCTATGGAGGATCCAACAGGGAGTAAAGACAATATCTGCTTTTTATGTTTTGCGATGTTTATCTTATTGAATCCTAGAATATCCTCTCAGAAGTAGGTTGGGGTCAGGTTTTCTTATTTTTATTTACAGGCTGGAAGTGAAATAAAACCCAGGTAGGTGTTAAATGTCATGCTGGAAGCAAGTAGAACTTACAGGAATATATAACTGAGCTAAAATATACTAAAACAGCATTTTTCAAAGATTTATTCATGGGGTCCAAGAGATGATTTTTTGGAAAAAGAGTTTCTTAGTCAAATATATTTGCATACTCATCCATATTAAATGTACTTCTTGAGATAAACAGTGCTCATATTAAAGGATGTGTGAAGTCCTGAAATTAAAGACAATCTCAAAAACGTTTAATTCAGCATCATTTCATCTAGTACATTTTGTTTGCTTGTTTAGTAAGTATCTGTTATAGCAACAAAATATATTTTGGGAAATAGTCCATGAAAGAATATCATCTCTCAATACCTCTATATATGTCTGTATATTTATGTCAGACTTACATGATAAGATTAACAAACTATTTGCCTCAGATAGGGACACATCTAAATTGTCACCAAAGAAAGCTTGCTGGCAGGGATGGAAGGAAGGGTGAGAGAGCTGCTTTCTTATTTGACTTTGCCATTTCTGTCACTGGTCATTTTCTTTTTTTTTTTCTTTTTTTTATTATACTTTAAGTTCTGGAATACATGTGCAGAATGTGCAAGTTTGTTACATAGGTATACATGTACCATGGTGGTGTGCTGCACCCATCAATCCATTATCTAGATTTTAAGCCCCACATGCATTACATATTTGTCCTAATGCTCTCCTTCCCCGTGTTCCCCAACCCCCACCAGGCCCAGGTGTGTGATGTTCCCCTCCCTGTGTCCATGTGTTCTCATTGTTTAACTCCCACTTGTGAGTGAGAACATGCGGTGTTTGGTTTTCTGTTTCTGTGTTAGTTTGCCGAGAATGATGGTTTCCAGCTTCATCCATGTCCCTGCAAAGGACGTGAATTCATTCATTTTTATGGCTGCATAGTATTCCATGGTGTATACACGGCACATTTTTCTTTATCCAGTCTATCATTGATGGGCATTGAGTTAGTTCCAAGTCTTTGCTATTGTGAATAGTGCTGCAATAAACATACATGTGCATGGGTCTTTATAGAAGAATTATTTATAATCCTTTGGTATATACCCAGTAACGGGATTGCTGGATCAAATGGTGTTTCTGGCTCCAGATCCTTGAGGAATTGCCACACTGTTTTCCACAATGGTTGAACTAATTTATACTCCCACTAACAGTGTAAAAGTGTTCCTATTATTGTTTCCAGGCTTTTTAATGATTGCCATTCTAACTGGAATGAGATGGTATCTCATTGAGATCTTGATTTGCATTTCAATAATCACCAGTGATGATGAACTTTTTTTCATGTTTGCTAGCCATATAAATGTCTTCTTTTGAGAAGTGTCTGTTCATATTCTTTGCCCACTTTTTGATGGCGCTGTTTTATCCTTGTACATTTGTTTAAGTTTCTTGCACATTCTGGATATTAGCCCTTTGTCAGATGGATAGATTGAAAAAATTTTCTCCCATTCTGTAGGTTGCCTGTTCACTCTGATGATACTTTCTTTTTTTGTGCAGAAACTCTTTAGTTTAATTAGATCCCATTTGTCAATTTTGGCTTTTGTTATAATTGCCTTTGGTGTTTTACTCATAAAGTCTTTGCCCATGCCTATATTCTGAATGGTACTGGCTAGGTTTTCTTCTAGGGTTCTTATGGTTTTAGGTTTTAGGTTTAAGTCTTTAATCCATCTTGAGTTAATTTTTGTATGAAGTGTAAGGAAGGGGCCCAGTTTCAGTTTTCTGCATATGGCTAGCCAGTTTTCCCAGCACCGTTTATTAAAAAGGGAATCCTTTCCCCATTGCTTGTTTTTCTCAGGTCATTTTTCAACCCTATGGTTTCTCCTCAGCTCAGTCTCTCTGCTTAGCTGCTTTGTTTATTCCACTGTCCACCCCCCACTCCCATTAATTGGATTATATTTCCTCAGTAAACAGAAAGAACACCTATTAAACTACTGGGTCCTGTGTCAGTCACATAAAGGCTAAAATTAAAGCACAGTTCTTGTCCTGGAGGAGTTCTCTACCTAAAAAAGGGAAAGCAGAAAAAAAAATGCAAGCAGACAAGACAAGCCCCGAGGAGGAGCCTCCAACACAGGCAGGAGAGAGGTCTTGCTGCATGAGGTGGTGGGACATGGCTCCTTCCTGCTTCTTCAGTCATGTTAAAAGATAAGCTATGACACATTAAAACTTTAAAGAATTTATTTGAGCAAACAGCAATTCATGAATTAGGCAGCTCCAAACAGGAAGTGGTTTGGGACGCCCCCCAAGGTGGTTGAAAGGGAATCTTTTACTGGGTGAATGCTGAAGCAGAGCCAAGAAATCATTTGATTGGTGAAAGTTTGAGCAATTGCCTTATTTGAACTTTCTTGGTGGGAAGTAAGAGAAAATATAACTAATGTCCAATTGACCACTGGTGATGGGCTGAGCTTAAGTTTCATTTTGCCTACATAGAAACCTCAGTCTAATGGCCTCCCATCTAATGTTTTTGTTTGTTTTGTATGGTTTTGTTTTGAGACGGAATCTCACTCTGTCACCCAGGCTGGCACGCAATGGCATGTTCTTGGCTCACTGCAACCTGTGCCTCCTGGGCTTAGGTAATTCTCATGCCTCAGCCTCTCAAGTAGCTAGGATTACAGGCACCCACCATCGTGCCTGGCCTATTTTTGTAGAGATGGGTTTCACCATGTTGGCCAGGCTGGTCTTGAACTCCTGACCTCAGGTGATCCACCCACCTCGGCCTCCCAAAGTACTGGGATTACAGGTGTGAGCCACTTGGCCTGGCCCCATGTAATGTTTAAACAGCCATAATATTACAGAAAACAGTGCTTGCTGATATGGATGACAAATAGATTTAGCAAATTGTAGCGAATAAGAGAGTTTTTAAATTGCTCTCTTTAAAAAGCAGTTTCTACCAAGACATGTAGATGAGAAAAGCAGGTTCATTTGGAACACTGCATGATTAGTTTCTCCCATAGAGAGACACTAGCTAAAGAGTCATGGAGAGTTAGATAAATGTAACATGGTAAGGAGTTTGAACTTTATCCTGGAGAAAATACCATTAGTAAACACATGTAACTTTTAACCCCGTAAGTCATTTTGAGTCTCTAAAGATTCTCTCACCTTTTGCAACTGCATGTTCTCAAACCTTGAATCCCCTCTTTTTCTGCGTACATATCCAAAATCTATCCATGTAACCAGATCAAACTATTTCAACTCATTATACCATAATTTCTCTAAATATCTCAACCCAGACTTCTTCCTCCTGTGAATTCCTCTGCAGTCACTGACTGTGTATTCATGTTACTACATTATAAGTTACTCTTTATAAATACATGTGCTTCCTACTGAACTCTATAGCAAACACCTCAAAAGCAAGGAACCATATTGTATATCATAGGAACACTGTGGTAGGAAGCCTCTACCTGGCTTCCAGGGATACCCCTCTCCTAGTATTCATGCCTTCGTGCAACCCCCTTTCCTTACTCACTTCTAACAAATAGAATACCATAAAACTGTTTCTAGGAATAGGTTACAACACAATTCTGGTTTTTATCTTTCTCTCCTTCTCTTGTCCTCTTCCCCTGTTTCTCACTCACTTTGAAAGAAGTCACCCACTATATTGTAAGCTGCCTGAAAGAGACACCCATGTGGCAAGAAACTCGTGTATCTCTAGCCAGCAGCACATGAGCTATGAGCTAACGTGAAAGCTGATTATCATTGAGGAAAGCCTTGAGATGACTTCAGCCTCAAAGGACATTGGTTGCAGCCTTATAAGATATTCTGAACCAGAGATGCATAACTAAACTGTACCTGGATTCCAGGCAATCAGTAATGATAAAAATATGTATTGTTTTAAACTACTAAGTTGTGGGATAATTTATTACACAGTCATAGCTTAAAAAAAATCTAAAGTAACAAGCTACAAAATAAACATAAAATATTTCTGAGGACAGTTGAATAGATAAATAAAAGAACGTATTGAAATAATGGACCCCATGTTTATTGGATGAATGAATCCAAGATGGATATTCATAAAAATTCTTTCAGGTTTATTTTGTATTAAAATGGCCACAAACTTATCTTTATATTATACAAATACCCTTGCTTTTATTCTTTTGGAAATTTCAATTATAAGAAAGGTTACTGTGAATTACTTGAACTTTTTTTGAGTTTTTGTACGAAACACACAATTGAAAGGCACAGAAGATACACTCAACAGGAAATGTACCTGCTTACTCACATTTCACATTACTGATGCTCTTCTCCCACATACGCATGGCTATTTCCATGGAACTATGATGCTGAGAACACCTGCCAGGAAGGCATTTATGGATTCAGTATGCCTGGGACTTACAGGTGAGAGAGAGAAAGCAAGACATCCATGTAAGAAAGCAGGGTGCACCATCTTTTCCATGAGGGGTAACCATGGAATGTTCTCTTGATTAAAAGTTACCTAGAATGGGATCCGGGAATCAACATTTTTATATATTTATCCTGACCATATTTTGAAAAATTTGAGCTGAGGGCTTCAATGCAGATAAATTCGCTGCTAACCCAGAAGCACTACAGATGTAAGTTTCTAAAGAGTTGCTGAAGAGACTCCCTAGGGGATAAAAATGAAAAACTGGGAAACAGGCAACTCAAAAGCGAAAGGGAGAGGGGAATCAAGAAAACTTTCTTCTATGTAACAACTTTCTTCGAGACTGGCTTTGCCTTGGGGTAGGGTTGGCATGAGGTGAAGTTGTGTGAAACAGTCTGCTCTCGGACTGCAGGATTGTCTCTGCTTTTCTACATAGAGATGGAGCTGGAGAGGAGGAAGACAGTCATAACATTCTCATGGAATGATATGGGTAAATATGCCTAATATGTGAAAGAACTGAGATATAAGTGGAACTCAGACTAGACATTCAACATAGAAGACCAAACTTGGATGTTTTCTTTCCATGCTTTTGCTTTTTCTAGGAGACTGAGAGAACTGAGCTACGAGTGCTTTCTCTGCCCCACTGTGATAGTTAACAATAATTCCCAGAGGTGGTCTCACACACCAAAGAGAATGTGTGCAGAAGTAGCAAATGGTTCAGCAATTCCATTTTAAGGGTTATCCAAAAGTCTATTTAATCCCTAGGCTCTTTATACTTGCAAAAGATTAATTTTCCTACCAGAGAAAATATTTTAAGAACAAACCTGGTTTGTTCTTACTTCTCTGCTGTATTAGTTACGTTCCAGTCAGAAGATAGAAACCTCATAGTAATCTGAACAGGGAAAGTTTAATATAAAGAAACAGCAACAAAAGATTGGAGTCACAGGGAATTACGTAACAGTGGATGGGAGGAAGAAAGCGCTGATGGAGAAGGGCTGCTGGGGGAGAGTATTCACTCAAGAAAGGAACAGCGTGGAAGAAGAGAATCCTGCCCAAAGCTGGAATTCAGATCCCATTGAGGAGGATGTAGTTGAAGCACACTAGATGGTGGAAAATCTCACTGGGTTGTTCTAAATCAGAAAGGGTCCCCAGCTGTCAGTTGGGCCAATTGAGAATTGTCTTTTGAGACACTGATGAAATTCACAGGAAGCTGCTTGATTAGGTTGCTGTTGACCTGCTGGAAAGCCAGCTGGTGCATCACTAGACTCATAGGAAAGCCACCTGGAAGTGGTGGGAGTCCAAAAGGTATATTGTTACTTAACTGGAAAACCAGGCAACTTGTTAGCTACTCTCAGGAGTACCACTGAACTTACTGCTGGAAACAGCCCAAGATGGGGATTGTGCTGAAGGAAGCTAGAAAGGTGACACTTTCTGCTAGATGTCACACTGCTGAAAAAAAAAAACTATGACTTCTGCAGGAGCTCAACTAAAAGAGCACACTTAAAGCAGAAACAAAACAAAACATATCCTCAGGTGTGCCTTCAATATCATCTGCTGACAATGTTAAGCAAGGCCCATTTTTGTTATCACTGAGCAGGAAAAAGGGCTAATTTAGAACTGAGAGGGAATAAGTGGATAACTGGCACATCTAGCTATCTACCTACAAGCCAAATTCAAGGTTTTCTTTTCTGAGAGACATTTTCCAATGTACGTTATACTATATATACTTAACACATGGGAAAATGTCATTTTCCCGAGAACTGGGTAAAAAAAAATATTACATGAATTAGCATTTAAATTACAACTTTTGTACTTTCTCGTTTATTTGTCTAAGTGTCTCTGTTTTCAATCTAGACAGACAGCTGTAGGACGAGGAAACAAATACTTCCTGTTAGGGTCCAACTGACGACAATGTTGCATAAGTCATTTACTTAAGATCAACTGGAAGTGATCCTGGAAAACCTTTAAGTGTCTTTTTAATTTTGAGGATAAGGGGCTTGAAAGGCTCATAGTATCTACAGATGACAACTACATGGAGAGCTATTTGGTCAGCAACAACAGGTTTATCTATCCCAAACTCATTTTTCTCCTCAATTCTATTCTTACAAAAAATTCAGTTTTTGAGTCATTTCTTGGATTAACTATTTCTAGTATACCCTTTCTAAGAAATTACAGACGCAATTCTAAAAGGAGTAGCACACTAAGTAATTCAGTGCATTAGCAGAGGCAAGTAACAAGGAAATGATCTCTATTGGTGGTAAAAGAAGGGAATAATTTTTTAATGCAGAACAAAAATCAGCAAACTTTTTCTGTAAAGGTTTAAATAGAAAATATTTTAGGCTTTGTAAGCTGGATGGCCACTATTGCAACTACTCAACTCTGCTCCGTGGCATGAAAGCAGCCGTAAGCAGTATGCTCCATCACAACTTTATTTAGAAAAACACGCAGCAGGCAGAGTTTGGCCCATGTGGAGTTACCCAACCCCTGAAGCAAAGAAACAGAAAGAAAATTGGATAAAGAGGACACTTCAGAGGGGAAAAATAAGCAGTATAAAAGCCCCTGATATCTAAAGATGTAAAAGGTACAAAAATTGTTAAGTCTTGGCTCATTAGCCAGCTCAGAAATTTTGCCCAAGGAAGACGTAGCACAGCAGGCACAGTCTATGGCCTAACACAAACCTGGAAGCTGCCTACACGCTAAGCCTGTTTTCTCTTCCATACAATAGAGAAATAATAGCTTCACTACCTAGTGTTTGTGAGAAGCAAATAATATACAGCTACATTATAGATGCTCACTATCTGTTCTACATCCTGTGTGTCTCAATTTCCTCATCTTTCATTGAGCAGGTTGCATTAAGTTAAGCTCTAAGATCACTTTCAAGTTTAATATATGATCACTGGATATCATAGTTTTGGAGCTGTCCAACAAGAGATGTGTATCATAACTTAATCAAGTAGTGAGAGCCTTTGTTGTCCACCATCAAACTCATCAAAACTGTTTCTTCCTAGTGTAAAAAAAAAACACATGAGGATACCTTCAGTGCTTCTACCAAACTGTCTAAACAGCGGCTCTCAGTAGGAGGAGGAGCTATTCTTACTATGATTTTTGTGTGTCTCCAATACTGGGAGACCTACCAGTATTTATTTAGTGGGTAGGAATCAGGGATGCTAGGCTTTCTGTAATGTATGAAGCAGCCACGTGAAATGAATAAGCACTGTGTTCTGTATTGATTTTTATTTTCCTGCTGGACATTACATGAGTTTAGTACTTGCTGGTAATTTTCTGATCCTAGAACTAAATCCATTTCACACATAAATACAAGCCACTTTTGAACTCTTAGTATATACTGATTTTTTTTCAGAAGTGTAACTACCATGTATATTGATCAAAGATTTTACTTTGTTTTTATCAGTACTTTACGAAGACTAAAAAAAAAGATTTCCAAGAAAAGTACATCATTGATTCCGATGCCTATTATGACATTTTAGTCATAAGCATAATGTAGCTGTATCAGGCTTCAGTCGTGTCCACAGTGTTTCTCTATGTGAAAGCATCCAACTACCACACGTTGTTTTTGTTTTGAAAGCATCTGACTACCACATTTCGTCTTATATTTGCTTTAAAATACGCATAACTTAATTCCTTATTTCTTCTTTAAGAATTAGAGAAATATATTAGTGTTTTTAAAATGTTATTTGCAACTAGGTTGTATTAATTACAAATTTATTTTCAGATTGCTAGAGAGGATGTTGCCTAGCATCTGATAAGATTGAGGACTCCCCTACAAATTACCCTAAGCAATCATTGTCCTAGATTTCTTTTATTAATGACCGATAAGTAGACGACAACGTAACTTTGTCTCAAGTTCTCTAGAGGAGAAATTATAGACTCTCATTAAATATCTTATATTTGCAGATGCTGCCATGTTATTAATAAGATGAAATTTTAAATAAGTTTCTTTCTAATACAAACACTAAAGTTATTTAATTTTCCGTGCGATAGAAAAATAGTGAACCCTGTAGTCCCCTTTATTTGTAGAAAGATGATTAACAGGTCAACAGTCAGAAACAGCTGGCATTGTCCCACCAGATCTTCCTGGAGAAGCTTCAGTGTTCAGATTTCTGCAGTGATTCCTATTGGCATTATTATCAATTAACTCCTGCGTGGTGCTGAGTTTGTAGACCTATAGCTTTTCTGGCTCAGATTTTTATAGCTGTTTGTCAGGTATTTGAAAGAGCCCTAGCAGTGCTTCTTCAAAAGAGAAACCTGAGCAAAATGTCTTCAATTACCTTTTTCCATTTCTATTTGAAATGAAGAGAAGGAGCTCTTCAATCTACTAGGGGCTGAGATCCAAAATTTCTTTTTACTCTAAGTTTAAAAAGCCAGACACAGAAAGACAAATCATGTATGATCTCACTTACATGTGAGATATAAAATAATCAAACTCATAGAGGCAGAGAGTAGAATAATGTTTGCCAGGGGTTGAGAGGTGGGACGAGTGGAGAGGCAATGTTAAAACGGTACAAAGTTTCAGTGATACCAGACAAATAAGTTCTGGAAATCATTTATACAGCATAGAGCCTATAGCTAACAATATTGTATTGTATGTTTAAAATTTGCCAGTAGGGTGAATCTCGGGTGAATCTCATGTAAAGTGTTCTTCCTCCATCTACCCCCTCCAAAAAATACTATTTAAAAGGGCAGGAGGAAACGTGGGGAGGTGATGCATGTGTTTATATCCTTGATGGTAGTGGTGGTTTCATGGTTATATATTTATGACCAAACTTCTGGAGTTGTATTCATTAAATATGTACAGTTTTTTTACATGTCAATCATACCTCAATAAAGTGTTTCTAAATGTATACTTGCCAAAGAAAACACCCCAAGATTCTTTCATGTAAAATGAAGATAAATATAAACTTAATTCTCTTCACTAAAACTTGCCAAATACAGATTAGAAAGTCCACCATGACAGGTATATAGAACTTTGAATGACCACTTTTTAATTTATGCTTCTTCACTTCCTCCACAGGTGAATGCTGTTTTTTCCAAAGAGACTCTTCGACTTCGTGGTAGCTCCTTGATGCCATGTGAAATAATTTAGACTGGCTTAGAAATGTCATCTTGCTCTGTGCTTGTAAGGCAATTTCAGAAATTGTAGTTCAGAGTAAAACGGAATGGGCTTTTCTTCCATCTCAGATAATAGATTCAAATTACCAGATCAAGTTCCATATTGAAACTCGTCAAAGGGATTTTTGCTTCACACTTTCATCTTATTGATACAGATGAAGTGACCAGTTACGGTGGACTAATTTTCACTTTATTTTACAACTCTGTCTGCTCTTAAGGCTGGGACAACGTGTGTCAGCTATTTCAATGTTATTAATATCTGAAGCATTGAATGTATCCTAGCAACCACAATTTGAAGCAATTTTTAGCTTTTGAAAATGTTTCCCAAAGGATATACACTTATTTATTATTCATATGTAATTTCCATTACTGTTAGGCAATATCTCTCTGGTATCTCAAATAACTTGCTCGCCATGTTTGATGTGAACATTTCTTCTAGAGAACATATAAATTTGTATATAGAGCCAGTTTACCTCTTATTTCACTTAACCAAACTTCAGGTCTCCTCACATTTTCAAGGGAGATAGGCTATAACACTATCAAAATCCGCACAAGGTACTGCTGAGATTCGTTCAGGCCTTGAGCACGTTTGATGACTAGGGCCTTCGTGATTGGTTTTGGGTCAGAGGAAGATCAAAAGTGTTTGGAGGATTGGGGGATTAGGATGAAGATAACAGCAAGCTGTCTCATTCATTTATGGCTCCTGTCTCCCAAGAGGTACTTTGGGTGCCTGTCTGAACTGCACTGAGAAGGGGTAGAGGTGAAGGACAGAGGCATTATTGTGGGACCTGGTGGCATGGCTGCTTATTCAAGCTATTACCTAGAGTGGGGGAGAGGATCTTAGGGACCCCCATGTGTCTCTGGTGTGCTGAGAACTCCACCTAATGAAATGTAGCTCTGTCTCTTTGCCAGCATCCAGAGATGACCAGTCTCTGGACGTGTTGAGCCCCAGCAGTGGAGTATCATCTTCAAACACTTGTGAGGGAACACAGCTCAACAACAAGGTAGGAGAAAATGAGACAATAGTTTATGAATTTGCATGGGCTATCCCCAGGAACTACCAGAAATAGTCAGATGAAATTTATGGGGTGGTGAAACTTCTGTATTATTCATAAAGAAATACGAGCCAGTGGTTTATTATAAATAAGATAACCCACTTTCTAACCAAAGCTGGGGAAATTCCCATGCTTGAAATATCATCCCAGAGATGTCATCTCACCCACTTAGAATGGCTATTATCAAGAAGACAAAAAATAACAAATGCTGATGATGATGCAAAGGAAGGAGAAATGCTTGTATGCTGCTGGTGAGAAGGTAAGGTAGTATAGACATTATGGAAAACAGTATAGAGGTTCATCAAAAAACTAAAAATAGAACTATCACATGATCCAGCAATCCCACTACCAGTTACATATCCAAAAGAAAGAAAATCAGTATATAGAAGAGAGATCTGCACTCCCATATTTATTGCAGCACTATCCACAATAGCCAGGATGTGGAATCAAAGTGTCTATCAACAGATAAATGGATAAAGCAAATACCGTATATATACACAATGAAATATTAACCAGCGATAAAAAATATGAAATCCTGTCACGTACAGAAACATAGGTGCAATTGGAGATCATTATGTTAAGCGAAATAAGCCAGGCCCAGAAAGACAAATAAGGCATGTTCTCACTCAAACATGAAAGAAGTAGATCCCATGGAGATAAAGAGTAGAATTGTAGTTACTGGAGTCTAGGGATGAAATAGGGAGGCAGGGATGAAGAGAAGTGGTTAGTGGGTACAGAAATGCAGTTAGAAGGAATAAATTCTACTATTAAATAACACAGTTTGGAAATTACATTCAACAGTAATGTATTGGTTATTACAAAATAGCAAGAAGAAATTGTAATGTTCCTAACACAAAAAAAAGTTTGAGGAGATTAATATCCCTATTACCCTCACTTGATAATTACACATGTATACATGTATCAAAATATTATATGTACCCCCAAAATATGTACAATGATATGTCAATAAAAAACATACACACAAAATACCACCCTAAAGTCACATTAACATCCAAGATCACTCTTTTAAGCTCAGACTATGTATCCAACTCCTACCTGATATCATGAGTTATATATCTCCCAAATATATACAACTCAAGGTGACCAAAGGATGTTTATATTTCCCCAAAACCCTATTTCTTTTTCCTATTTCAGTGAATGGTACAGCCACCTAAACCAGTCAATCTGAATCTTGACAGCGACATATTAGAATCATCTGGGAGTTTTAAAACCCCGTTAAGGCCTAAGCCCCATTCACATCTTTCAAATTAGAATCAAATCACTATAAATGGGGCCCAGGCATGGGATCTTTGTAAAATCTCCCAGGTGATTATAATACGTAGTTGGTTGGAGAGACACTGCTATCAGTTTAGGCCAGAAACTTGGAAGTCAACCCAACACTTCTATTTCCTCATTCACTGCCCTTATCCAGCACATCACTCAAAACTGTTGTTGCTACTTTCAATATAGTTTATGAATCTCACCACATTTTTTCTCTAATCTTACCACCACCCTAACTCAAGTGACCATTGCCACTTGCATAGATTAATGCAACCGTCTCCTTATGGTCTCCCTTCATCCGCTTGTCCATCTCTAAATAAGTCTACTAACAAATGAATCTTGCCCATGCTGTTTCTACTACTTGGGACTATTTTCTTTTACCCTTTACCTGGCTTATTCTGGCTCATAATTCAAAATTTTATGGAGTAAATGCTGTTATTCATTCATGCATTCATTAATTCAACACATGTTTATAATACATCAACCATCACCACTTTTTCCAATATTCTCTGAAGATTGGAAATTGAACTATGAAAAGAAAGGTAAGTACCCTGCTCTTTGGAAGACAAACTAACAAAATACACATATTCAATAAACATGTGAACTGAAGACTCTGGCTGAGATATAGGCAGGCTAAATAACTGTCCTAAGTTCACAACCAATGAGATGCAAAGCCAGGATCTGAGCAATTAACCCAGATGAATTGCAGAGCCACTGCTTTTCATCACTATGTCATATGTTCAAGAATCAAAACAAAATATAAAAGAATATAAAATTTCCATTTTATAGATTAAAAAAGTAAAATTTTGACAATGTCACATGAATCAACCTATACTTATAATTTCTCTACCTGTTAGTTCCTTTTTTCATTCCCAAAAACCTTAAAGTCAAGAATTAAAACCCGTTTCAGAAGATTTTCATTACTAGAAAGTTTGGTAGGTAGGTGGGCATTATAGTTTGATGGTGACTTGTTAGTCAATCTGAATTTGTGAAATCTGACCCCTAACAGACATTTAAAGGGAAAGATACGGCCTCAAGCAGTTTCAAAGTAGTAAATAATTGCGTAGAGAGAATTTATTCATTTATCACTGGTTATATTGCTTCATTCTCAACAAATATAAATCAAGCCATACCAGTTGAACTAAGACAAAGATGACTTCATAAGAGGTGTTTTTTTTCCAAGTTTGTGTTTTCTTAATATATATAAATAAAATTTATATATCTATAATTTAATGTATAAACTAAATATTAAATTTGATATATAATTTATATCTACAAGTATGTTTATATAAAAATATATGTTAATATAAATACATATATATGAAGCTTTATATATATATAAAGAAACTGTGTGTGTGTTAAAGAGCGTTGAGCCATGAAAAGACGTCGTGGAGACGTAACACATTTAGATGCCAAGAACAATGTGAAAATATTATTATCTGAACTGGAAATACAGTAATATGTTTGACGAGTCAGAGTAACCTACTGGGGAATCCTAAAACAGCCCAGTTGAAAGAGCCATGATGTTCTAACAATCTAAAAGAGGACCCTGAAGAGAGACAATTATGTGAGTGTATGTGAATAAATATTTACAATTTTCATCAAATACCTGTCTCTCTAGATCAGGGTTTCTCAACCTTGTCGCTATAAATATATTGGGCAAGATACATTATCTGTGTATATTTTGTCTGTGTGTGTTAGGGGACGCAGTTGTTCTGTACATTGCAAAGATGTTGGAAGCATCTGTGGCCTCTGCTAATAATACCCTTTGGTTATGGCAACTAAAAATGTCTCTAGACATTGCCAAGCATTCCATAGGGGCAAAATGTCTTCATTTAAGAACCTCTGCTCTTGATAGACATAGGAGGAGATAGGTATAGGAGTATATTGTAATACAGAGACATTAATTTGTATCTAGGTATGCGAAGGAAGAAGATAGTGTTTCTGTATGTCATCATGGAACCTGCAGTACAATGGTTAAGAATAGCTGCATTCGCACTGATTGACTGTATTAGGTTGGTAAATTTCAGTCCTATCAAATACTAGCTGTGAGATATTCAAAACGAAGGTAACAATAGGATTTCAAAGATTATTATGAGCACTTAATGATATAATGCACTGAAACTATTTGGCGTATTGCTTAGTACTGCATAAGTACTCGGCAACTGTCAGGTCTTATTATTTTAGGAGATCCTACTGACAGTTTTTTTTTCTTAGTGCCTCTGTCTTTCTCTGTGTGTATATACAGATACATACACATATCGTACAAGCAGTTGTATATAGATGGACATGCGTCTATGTATGTATAAATGCAGCACAGGTAAAACATACCAATGGCATATATGACTGCGAGTGCTTATGTGTGTGTGTATTGGGGTCTAAGGAAGGGCTGAAAGAGC
Source organism: Cacajao melanocephalus (assembly GCA_963573385.1). NCBI lineage: Eukaryota > Metazoa > Chordata > Mammalia > Primates > Pitheciidae > Cacajao > Cacajao melanocephalus. The sequence goes on along the minus strand of CAUYLG010039266.1, from coordinate 1,746 downwards.
GTGTGAGTCATTTCATAATGCAAAGCAGATGTTAGTCTGTTTGATATTTTTTTGGCAGATTAATAAAAGAGGAATTAAGTAAACTTTATCTGGCATGTTTGAAGAATAAGGTAATCAAATTTTATAATTAATAGAGTGTTAGTACATAAAACCAAACATGGTTTATCAATTTCAAAGCATCTTAAAATACAATAAAATACGTTTAATGCTAAAACTTACTAAGATAATTAACTCATTTTATTTCAACAATTATTTATACATCTCTTGCTGTTTTCTTAGCTATATTCTAAGCATGGACTTTTGATGAAATTTTGGGAACTATCATTCTTCCTAATGGTTCTAAATATCTTTTTAGAAATGTAAAAGATATAGGAGTTTATGCTGATGACATACTCCATATATCATGATATGAAGTTGTCCTGGAAAGTATTGATATTACTGACATTTACTTACTCCCATTGTATGTGCCTCTTTTATATAAATTTAGAAAACAAAGCTTAATAGATGAATAGGTTAATAACTTATCCTTCCTTCCATAATTAAACTTTTATGTCAAAGCTAAGAAGCTCTTTTATAAAGTTAAATCATATTTTTCTGTCACTATAGAAGATATCTAACTCTTATCTACCATATCCTTAATTCCTCGTTATTCAGAAAAGGGGTATTTACTATTTGTCAACAAAGTAACTTGTCATACTTATGGACAGTTGAGATGCTGGAAAATTTTCTGTTATATCGAACCAAAACGTGCCTCAAATGTATACACGATATATTTATCTGATCATTGCAAACATCAAAAAATAGGTTTAGGAGGGAGATCCAAGATGGCTGACTACTAGCAGCTCAGGATTGTAGCTCCCAGAGAAAGCACACGGAACGAGAGGACGCCACACTTACAGATGAATTTTTGTTGCCCACGGACCAGGAGATTCCCAGCGGAGGAGCCCTATGGGTCGCCAGCATGACTCTTGTGGCCAGCGTGGTGGTTTTGCCCGCGCCCCGGCGCGGCAGTTCTCAGTGCAGAGTAAACGGGACCGAGTCCCCTTTTGGTCGACGTTTGGAGCTCCGGGAAGGCAGATTCGCCTATTTACCTGATTGAAAAAGGGATTCAAGAGGGAAGCCAGACCAGAGATTCCCGGGCAGAAAAGCACCATGAATCTTAATGCCGCTGTTTTAGTTGGCGCAGTGGGTTGCTCAGATTTTGGTGCAGAGACCTAATTTGAAAGTTGGCAATTACAGACGACAGGTGGATAAACTTACAATGATGGGAAGAAACCAGCGTAAAAAGGCTGAGAATACTCAAATTCAGAATGCCTCTTCTTCTACAGGGGATCGTAGTTCCTCATCAACAAGGGAACAAGGCCTGATGGAGAAGGAGCGCGATCCATTAACAGAATCAGGCTTCAGAAGGTGGATAATAAGAAACTTTTCTGAGCTAAAAGAACATGTTCTAGCCCAATGTAAAGAAACTAAGAACCTTGAAAAAAGGTTTGACGAAATGCTCATGAGAATAGACAATTTAGAAAGGAATATAAGTGAATTAATGGAACTGAAGAACACAATACGAGAACTTCGTGAAGTATGCACAGGTTTTAACAGTCGAACTGATCAAGCAGAAGAAAGGATATTAGAGGTTGAAGACCAACTTAATGAAATGAAACAAGAAGACAAGATTCGAGAAGAAAGAGTAAAAAGGAATGAGCAAAGTCTCCAAGAAATATGGGACTATGTGAAAAGACCTAATTT